>LUGF01007911.1:84902-95284 GCA_001625245.1 Calycopis cecrops | reverse complement strand
CGGTGTGTAAGTAGCCGGTGGCCCATGGAGGTGGGAGGAGAAAGGAGGGCAGCGCATCTGTATAGCCTCTATAGTCTATGCGGATGTCTATGGGCGTCGGTGGTCACGAAAATGACCACGACTGCTCGTTTGCCCCCCTATATCATAAAAAAAAAAAAATTATGTAACTCTTTGACAAATGACAATTGACAACTTATAACTTGCGCGGATAAAGAATGGGATTATAAATGGCGGCACCTCTATTCTTTGCTCACACACTGTAGCCATCTATACTCACACCCACCGGTACCGACCACAAATTTTTTGTGGTGTGTATTAATACGATCGAAATAAAATACAATTTTAATTTTTTGAAATTTGCATTTTGAAGTTTACGTTTATTTCTGGTATTGAATTTCAACAAAAAAACAACTTTTTTAATAAATATATACAAAATGATCAATTAGCACGGGGCTAAGCTAACATAGTGTGACATGTCAACAAATATTATTATTATTATATTACTATTTGTATTTTTACAAATATGAACAATACTGTAGCGAAATAACGGTCTCTTGGAAATAATTCTGAATAAATGTTTTTGGATATTACGATTTTTAAATGATTTCATAAGTAAAAATAAATATGAGATATTTGTAAACTGATATATAAACTAAAATAAAGATTAAACGTTATTATCGCAGTTGACACTAGGCTATGTGTATGCAGGCAGGATAGGCTTGACGAGCCGACGTTTCTAAACCCACTTGGGTCTATTCGAGCAATAGATAGAAAATAGCACATGGATAGATAAACGCACTCCAGATTCCTGGACGCGCTAGTTTTATCCACCAGAAGGAAGGGATTTAGGGCATGGGGCCTGCTAAAAATAACTACAAAATTTAGACTTTTAAAAGTAGCCTTTTAAAAGTTTCAATAATAATAAGTATAGGTACCTACATACTTATATAAGATAAATTTTCGTGTAGAAAATAATATACAAGGTGGATACAACCGAGAGGCATTAAATTAAACTACATATTTAGAGTATAATTTCCAGGCTACACAACAAATATCAGATCAATCGGAGCAATAGTTTAGCCACAGGAATTTTCTAAAGTTTTTTCTCACTTCGTACACTCTGTACCATCAGCTGTCGAGCGCGCGGCCGCCTATAGTCCGTCGGGGTCATTCACCCCGTTCGAGGCTTAGCGACCTTACCGAGCGGCCGCGGCGGCGCGTACAAAGAGTGTTTACAAGTTTTCCTTATTTTTTCGCTATTTAACTTGTTTGAAAAAAGTATTTTCGTATACTTGTCGTAAACTTTTTTTTAATGGTCTCCGATTAACAGTAGGTACTTATAGTACATGTGGTTTAATTTAATGCCTTTGGTTTGTATCCACCTTGTATACTTAAGTAGTACTTTTTATTAGTTTTCTAATTAAAATAAACATGGGTATATCATGATTGAAAAAGAAAACCTGTTTCAAAACAGATTTTATTAAAAATAATACTGAAGAATATTTTTGTTCTTTGAATTTTTATGCAGTTAGTACAAGCTCGACGAGCCGCCATTTCTAATCCCATTCTTTAACCGCGCGAGTTATAGTTACTACGCATATTACGGTACCCGAGGCTACCATAGAGCTCACGCAATACTGACGTCATAATCAATTTCAAGTCGTTTCGTATCACGTGACTAATGAATAAAAATACGTATTTTTAAAAATAGATTTTAAAATAAAATATTGATTATTTACTAATTATTTCACTACATAATGACTTCATAAATCATATTAATTAAAGATTACATTCAATAAGCTTATATTTTTAATACTGGAAAATAGCCCATTCTTCCGAGAAGATTCACAGCTCTCCCGCGTAGCTGATAGCGTGATAATATGTAACCTATATGTTGACCCGACTGTTAGTAATATTCATGCAAAATTTGAAGTAAATCCATACAGCACTTTTTGAGTTTAGGCCGGATATAGATACAGACAAACAGACAAAAATTCTAAAAACTATATTATTGGCTTCGATATCGATAGTAGATCACGCCCTAAGAATTCTTTTAATAAAATATTAAATGTACAGTTTTGATTTTCCTACGATTTTATTATATGTAATAAATATTAACCGACAGAAGATGGATAACAAGGGTAGAATAATTAAATGTGCTGCAAAGTGAAACATGTTTCAAACAAAACAAATCGTATTTGGACAACTATACGTATTTTTGAACCTTGGGTACATTTTTTAAGTACAGATAGGTATGTATAAGCAGCTATTTTTTTCGTTCTGCATAATCAGGTTGTGCAGGTGTTTTTGGGCATCGATAGTCAGCAAAAAATCATATCTAACCCATTTAAGTCGTTAAGTTGAAACTCATGATTCCTTATTTGAGATACATTTGACCTCAAAATGTAGTAAAAAGTACTTACAGTGTATAGAGATATTGTGCAACGATTGTGAGTCACCATAAGCGTCGGGTCGTATCCATCGCCGTTCCTGACCACCAATTGTGACATTCCAATGTCCATGGGTCTCATCACCAAGTCATAACTCAGAGGAGATAACGGCTTAGGCAAAACCTGAAACAAAAATATACATCATAAACAGTACATCAGACAATTTGTTCCCAGTGCTCACGGTCAGAACAATTCACTTTTTTGTAAGATAAAGTATTTTTGTGCAAAATTTCATCTAAGTCCGTTCAGTAACTTTTTGATTTACCCATTTGATATTTATAATTTCTGTGGGATATGATTAATTTAAGAGCTAGAGAGCTAGAGTTGGTCTGTGTCTGCAGCTGTTGCAATCATACTTAATATTATAAATGCGAATGTAAGTTTGTTTGTTACCCTTTCACGCGAAAACTGCTCAACCGATCATCATGAAATTTTGTACACATGTTCTTGGAGGTATTAGAAGTAACATAGGATAGCTTTTATCCCGAAAAAATGTTCCTGAGGGATGCCATGGAATGATTTTCCACGATATCGAAATTTACGCGGGCGAAGCAGCGGGGCGCAGCTAGTGGGATATAAATGTAATAATATCTCGATGACCGAACAAAGCTCGGTATTTATTTGAATACGAATTACTTAATGGAAGACGAATAAAAAAAGGACAAAAATATAAAATGGAAAAGAAAAATTACTATGGATTCGATCCTTGTACCTACCTTCGCATCGGAGTCTATTGTCCTTTCAATTGAGCTATTGACAAATTTACTAACGTATTCTAATGTTGTTGTAGCAGTTTTTATTGCCTGAAAACATCGATAAAAGACACCCCTGCGTTCTGAAGCTTATAAAAATTGGAGCCGTTTCCAATATTCACTTTTCACATGTTCCAATTTGAAAGTTCAAAATAAATGCAAGATTTTGGGAAGCGTGAAAAAAATACGAAAAAAAATTATATCTGAAAAACCATCCACTTTCGCTGATCATATTATATGGGGGTTATTTGAATAGCCCTTGGCAAGCCCCATCTAAAAACATTTTTGGACCACCGTATACATGAATTGATTGTTCAAAGTATAGTATAATATAAATAATTGATCATTATATCTTCTGCTTCCTTTATATAGAAGTACCTATTTGAGGATACCTACATTTCTTAGATTTAACTTTAATAACATGGCAATCACAAGTTATTTTTTCTCTCCGTTTAATAATTATAATAAAAGGCAAATTGTAGGCACATACCTCACCTGCGTTAGCAAAAGTCAAAAGCTCGTCGTCAGACATGATGGGGGAGTCCAGTTCGTGGAGCAGCTCCTCCTCGGTCCACCGATCAAGAGATGTTATCGGCCGGGCTTGGAGCAGATATATGTCCGACTGTTTACAAAAAAATAATTTCACAAATGGCTCTTAAAGAATGTGCTTAGTGGGAAAATAAATGACAATCAAGACAATCATGATAAAAAAGTGGTTGTTAAATACTAATGTCACAGCGATACTGCCAGGAAATAGAGTTAATGAAACGGTGTGTATGTAGTAGTGGTACAATACGTTGGTGTTAGTGGCACGAACCAATTCAAGACTGACGACAACTTCATTACATTACGGCTCTCTGTTGCCAGCTGTCATCAGATTCCATATTCCATCTGTCATCATATTTTAATTTATATAACTTAGATGAAGTATACATCATCTAAGTTATATAAGATATATCAGTGTATAAGATGATGGATAAAACGAGGCAGCACTTCTATCATCCGATTTATACTCTAATTCTAAACATGGTCATGTTTCATTAAACGCCAAGAAGACCTTACCATTCACATATAACCTTAACTAGTATCGTCACAGAGATTGCGGTGCCTTCTTGTGGAAAGTCTATTAATATACCCACTGTTGTTCGTACATTGAGTACTTAACAATCTTATTTACCACGATCGTCAACTCGACATTAATAAATATGAGTGACTTCTACGAATGTATTGTTCGCACTCTATAAGTTGTTTCATTTTATTGGTTTCGTTACTAATCCGAAGCATCCAATCGGTATCTTATAAACTACTAACCAAAATGTAAACTTACGTCAGTGACAGCCCATTCAATATCCCTGCCGGCGCCCCAAAGCTCCTCCTGGGAGACACCAAGCTGAGCCAACCTCAAGACCTCAGTTACTGAAAGACAGGGTTTCGTGCGGTCAGCGTCGGGGACATCTTCAAAGTGGACGGTGTTGCCGGCTGTCACCACTCGACGCGTCTTCGAGCCCAACTCTATTTTGCTGACGTCAAGTTTTCCGTCCAAGCCGCGGTTGACGACGAATGTGTCCGGCTCTACTGATCCGGATACTACGCTCTGAAAAATAACATAAATTACTTGACGACTAGCTTTATTTTACTTTATATTACTACTATAAACCTGGTCTAGGTAGCGGGTAGTAGCTGGATGCAAGTAGCTTGTGACTGCGACGTGGTGGTGGTGGTTGAAAAGGCCGTATCCAACAGTATTGTCCTCTGGCGTTGATGATTATGAATGACAAACCTTATTTGAAATAAGCTTTGCATTTCAACTAGCACTTTTTAGAAGACAGTAAAACCTTTCATAGCTATAATATTAATTAATCTTTTCGTTGTTAGTTACAAGTACTCAGTGAGGTCAAACTACGACCTTACTTATTAGAAACTGAAAAGGATATTTAATTTCTAAAGCTACGATCTATGAATAGATAAAACTAACCTCTCCCAGACCGTAGTTGGCCGTGATGAGGAGGCGCGAGGGGTCGCCCCGCGCCGGGTGCCGCGTGAACATCACCCCGGCGGCGCGGGCCGTCACCATCGCCTGCACCACCACTGCGCCGCCGCAGAAACATTCCGCGCCGTTTTGCCTGCAATTATATATTGTTGCTATTTTGAAAGTCTTGTCTATTAAAAATGTTGCTACTACCTCTTCGACTATTCTGCTTTATCTATTTTGTACAGGGGATCAATTCACAATGTTTACGTTCGATTTTTTTATAATTACGCCGTACTTATAAAGCTAATAAACATGATAAGAATTCAACCGCGTCAACGCATGTAATAACAATTTAACCCCTCATAAATACCCTTGAAAGAAGAACTCCAATTTTTCTTTTTTTTAGTCTTCTTGTTTTAAAGGCTTTATCATGCGAATTCAGCTACGTCCAAAGCCAAAGAGTAATTAACATTAAGTATGGTGATGCTACTGATTTATTGCAGTGTTTATATTTTGTCCTATGTACTACATACAAATCGTAATTACCGTCTGTAATAGGCGCTGGTGAAGGCGAACATTGAAGCCCAACACTTGGCGACTCCACTGAGCACGTCGGCGTCCGTGACGCACCCCAACACGGTTTCGTTCTGTCCGGCCGCTGACAGTGCCTCGCTGTCCTCTCCCACGGCTGAGACATTCAAAGAGTTAAATTTATACATGTTATACATGCAGCTCATATTCTCTGTACTTGTTAAGCATTACATACTTAAAAACTCAGAGAAAATGTAAGATTTTAAAAAGAGATATACCATCTTCCATCTTCAGTTAAGGAAAGAATTAAGAAGTAAATAAATTTAAGGAGCAAATTTTCAGTACAAAGTAGCATAATAGCTCAAAGAAGCAGATTATTTTATTATAGGTACATTAAAAAGAAAATATTATTCATACCCGATGATCTCACAGCGAATCGAACGTCATGATCGAAACCTTCTTCTAGCGCTTGTTTCCTCAGCTCTGTAAGATGCGACAAAATATATTCTTTTACATCTTGAGCTATTTCCGTTGAAATTAATAATTCCGATGCCCTGTAATTTTAACGAATAAAATATTATAAATTTGTTTGTATGAAAATATAGTTAAATTCTCTTTTCGCCTTTTTTAGTTGGGGAATGAATTTGACGCACATAATCGAGCGACAGGTTAATTGGGGTTTATGTGGCACTGGCAGCGCATAAATTGGCACTGAATACCCACTAACGATGATCGCTTTCGCATCAGAATAATTCCCGGTAGCGTGTTGACATACATCAGTACAATTATGTGTCCACCTACGGCTGTATTTCCCTAGCAGATGCAAAAACAAGTTGATTGAACAAATAAGGATTAATCACACCGGTTACCTTTTGCACTTATCTTTAAAATTAGCTTCTTCATAGTTCACATTAGCTGCTTCTATTTCTGATATTGCTTCTCTAATTTGGGGGTTTGATTGCAATTGTTTTTCCAATGCTATGGTTGTCAAACAGAATCCTGGTGGAACTTTGTATCCCTAGAATATGAATCCATAGTTAGGACACTAAAATAAATTGTTGCCTGACTCCCCTGACTGAATGTGTCTTACATTCAGCGAAGCAATTTGCCGCATTTTAGCTTATTTCGCTTTATAGAATGGCATGTTTGCAGAGATAGATCAGAGGCTTTGATAGTGACCATAGTCGCAATTTCCTCTACCTAATCATTTCATTCGGCTATGGTATAATGCACCGTAGCCTATGATTCACCACAACGATGAGCTTGGAAATTATGCTCCAGCTGAATCTAATTTAAATTAAGTTAACGTATATCCATATTAGTGCGACAACCGCTGACGTAACGTGGACTGCATGCACAAACAGAGTATTATTCTCAGTGTCGGAAAATTGGTCCACAAACTTAGGTGCTAGAGAAACAGAAAAGATTTTAAAACAGGCTTATTGAAATAATATTTTCTTCCAACTCACTTCCTCTAATTGCATCGAAGATAACAGAGCAAGTGAAGCTCCTTTTCCTCCCACGTAGTTCGTGCAAGCAGCGGCACGATCTTTAAACGGCAAACAATATTCGATTTCTCCAAGTTCGGTTTCTTTTAACCACCTTAGCAAAGGTTCAGGAGTGATTCGGATGGATGGCTCAGATTTCACTGTAGAAAAACATCATCTTACTTTATTCCGTGGCACAAAATGCGTATATTATAGTATAGATAACCCAGAAAAGCGAAATTCACAATAATTGCTTTCATGTAAGTAAAGCATTCTTTGTCAACTTTTTCATATCAATATAATGTATCTTTTCATATTATTTCTTAATTTTGCAATGACCATTAATGGATTCTTTAATAAATAGGTACATAAACATAAACCTCTACTAATTTATTTACAAATTATATATTTAAAGGTTACCTGATTTTTCATGTCGAAGACAAAGAATTCCAGTTCCATTTTCACCGTTAATATTGACTGACACCGTCCGAAATGTTTCCTCGGATTGATGAGGAACTCCATGATATATCCGACTACCTTCTTGATTTATTCGTATTATAAGTTTAAAACTTTTGTTGTATGCTGGAAAATTTATTGCAACGTAAAAATAATGCACAAAATAAGAGTCATCACTATATAGTTAGATGGACGGACAAGGACATCCAACTTATAAAGGTTAGGTTAGGTATAAAGGTTCTTTTCTTTTGGGGTACAGAACCCAAAAAAATTAAACTAATATCATAAAAGAGACTAATTTCATTTATATTAGCAGTAAGACATACCGTTAACATTAATAGTGTACGTTTTTGGAATCTCATCAGATGTTTCACAGAAGTCTGCTAATTCCAAATCCGTAGATTCTAGGCTTTTAACCATAAAATTGGGTAATCTAACTGATCCTGAAACACACCTGAAAAAAAGAAATAATATATGAAGCTGGAAAATATTCAGACAAAGATGTTGTAAATAATATTTAATATATAAGAAAATATGTATAAAGAAATACAAAACAACCACATTTGAACTTTGTAAATATAGTTAGATATTTTTATTCGGAAATCTCTTATAAATGTTAGAAAGCTATTTTTAACTACTAGGAAATTAAGATATTGTGTATTAATTGACTTACTGAGTAAAATCATTATGGAACGATTTAGCACGAATTTGTATTGCGGTTCCGTCTCGCGCTGCCACTACGAGGTTCATATAACGTCTCAGGCTTTTGTTCTCCTTGGACCACACTCGCTCTCGAACTCCTCGCACTCGAAGGTATTCACTTCGATCGACATTTCCATCTCCATCAAATGACTGCACACGACCTTGGACCACTCCCCATTGCATCCAGTTGCCACCGCCTTCATCGCATTTGTTTCTGTTTAATGTACCAATATAATAATTTTAAATTAGAGTAACAGCTGAAATGCAGTTGTAGATGTTATCATGTTAATAAATTACATTTTAAAATGAAGACATGGTATTTTAAAACCTTTAATGTAATTTAGAGATTAAATTGATCGAGGAACAAAAAGAACATATAAGTATAATGGGGATTTGAAAGTTCGGCGGAAAGAACTACTATTAAAGTTTATAATATAAACGTACAACATTCGAGACCAATGTGAGTCCCTCCATGGTTCTAGAGCCAATGTCTGAGCAGCCAGGTGCTCGCTCCAATCCAGTGGGTGGCGTATTACACTTGTTGCTGATGTCCATCTGAAAGCCCATCAAAAATTTGTAAAATACTTTAAAAGTATCATCGTCAGATAATTGAACTTGTCAAAATTTGCATGTCCACTGGCGACAAGTACTGTTGGCCATAACAATATTAAGTGGAGGGCGCTGACTATTCCCCATTGATATATACACCTAGTTTTTATTGCACTTACTCTGTCTTGTAAAGTTATCGAAAACTAATAGTAAGTACAAAACATTTCTACAACTTACAGAACTTGCACATCTCCTGAAAAAATATGTTAGCCCTGAAATCGGTTATGCCGTTGTGTCGGTATATCAGCAAAAAAAAGTTTTCCTATCAGTTTAGATTTAGAAGCAAACATACAAAATGTCCACAGACAGAAACATGCAGTTTTCCAAATTCTATCTTAGACACCATAAACGTCGATATTCTACTTCTAAATGGTAGGTAATAATTAAAACGTCTTACATTAGATTGAAGGTGACATGTTGAGTTTTGTTATCTTCCAATCGCGTTAGTAGACCATTATATAAAATTCTTAGTCGTGTCTTTGGCTCCAGAACCAGTATCTTGAGTCCTCCAGCACTCCAGCCGCCTTCGATTTCATTCCATGCGCTAATTGCTGTATCTGGGTGCTCTAGGTAAAAAAGAATAGTAAGCAAAATATATATGTCATTACTTTTATATTCTAGATGTACTAAGAGTATCATATAAATAATACGAGAAAGATAAGTAATGATATGAATATATTTAAAGAGTTATTCTTAAGCTAACAACACTGGTAGTTTTTCAGTCGTCGTAGAGCGCACTAAAAAAACTAAACAATTGTTTTGCCAATTGAACGATATGCCAAGGATTCTAAGAATAGAGATACTTGGTGATCACCATAAAGAAAATATGTTATCCTTAGGCACGCCGGATATCGTTCAATAGTCCCTCAAGTTGTGCGACAGAACATTCCATTCCCATCCATTTATTTACGCCTGATACCTACCAGGATTCATAGCACAAAAATGGAGTAGTTTTCAGAATACGTATAAAAAGTGGATATGGATGGATGTTTCACACAAAGTTACAGGTGGTGTGTCTAAGTAGGTACGTATATTCTTCTTTTTTTACGTCTTATGAGCAAAATTTTCTACACTCTGGGGATGATATCGAAGATATCGCGAATATGTATAACCGAGGTCCGAAATATGAAGTATCGGATTTCTATGTTTCAGACCTCAGTTATGTTATATAACCTGTATATTTTGGTAATCTGATTAAAATATACTCACGTGGCAACTGATATGTTGCATCGGAGAGCTTCACAAAAACTGTAGCTTCTGCGATGGGTTTTCTTCTGCATAGTTTACGTATCCCCAAATATATTGCAGCGCCATCTGGTGAGGACGCCCTGATGGATATATCATCCCATCCGTCCAGAATATCCAAGCGGGGCGTCTCCTGTAACTCTACAGAGGGCAGTTGCGACCGCCACCGCTTCACTGC
>LUGF01007911.1:11444-62030 GCA_001625245.1 Calycopis cecrops | reverse complement strand
CGTCACCATCGCCTGCACCACCACTGCGCCGCCGCAGAAACATTCCGCGCCGTTTTGACTGCAAGTTTAAACAGCTGCATTAACTCCACATCATTAAACATAACATTATTTATATAATTTTAAAGGTTAAACATGTAAGCAATAGCATCCTACTAATATTATAAATGCGAAAGTTTGTATGTTTCTTTGTTTATTTCTTTGCTCAAGCAAAAACTGCTGAACCGATTTGAATGAAATTTGGCACACCCATAGAGGGTAACTTTGATTATAATACAACACATAAGACGGTTTTTATTCCGAAAAAATGATCGTATAGTAAGCCATGGGATAATTTTCTATTTTCCACGAGATAGAAATTTACTCGGGATAAACCGCGGGGAGCTATATACAATAAACACAAAAGTTTAAAAATATTTAGAAATCTATATACATATATAAAACTCAAACGTGACATAGCCATCTATCAACGCACAGCCCAAACCACTGGACGGATCAAGCTGAAATTTGGCATCCAGGTAGATGTTACGACGTAGGCATCCGCTAAGAAAGGATTTTCAGAAATTCAACCCCTAAGGGGGTGAAATAGGATGTTGAAGTTTATATCGATTTCGCGGTTGAAACCGCGGGGCACAGCTAGTTATTTATTGTGTGTATTTTGTATGTTGTATTATCGTAATTACCGTCTGTAGTAGGCGCTGGTGAAGGCGAACATTGAAGCCCAACACTTGGCGACTCCACCGAGCACGTCGGCGTCCGAGACGCACCCCAACACGGTTTCGTTCTGTCCGGCCGCTGACAGTGCCTCGCTGTCCTCTCCCACGGCTGAGACAAACAAATTAAAGAAATATTTTTGATCAGTGATAGAATATAATGCACCTCAAACTGTATAATTATGTGAAGGTGAAGAAAAGGATGTACCTTTTCTCTCGAAGGCTGAGTTAACAACTCGTAAACTTCATTTAATGTCATCTTTTGTTACAAAGTGAAACGTTATCATGTCCCTCGACACAATCTAATTTACTTCCAAGCTTACCCGATGATCTCACAGCGAATCGAAGGTCTGGACCGAGACCTTCTTCTAGCGCCTGTTTCCTTAACTCTTTAATATGCGACAAAATATCTTCTTTTACTTCAACTGTCATATCCGTTGACATGAACAATTCTGAAGCCCTGTAAAGATATTAAAACATTTTATACATAGTTAATACACTTATAACCAGAGATTTTATATCGATAGTGAAATCTCGTCTCAACGTCTACTGCACAACACAACAGACAGACGGCATGATAAAATGTCATAGCATTCTATTCACGATAAAAGCTGTATTGGAAATACACAAATAAGAACTAAATTTGCGGTGAGAGTGACGCAGGGTGCCTCGAAGCACAACAGGGACAACGAGACGAAAAACGAAACAATGCATGGAGAGGCCTGCGCGTCATATTAGTCAACCTACCATTATTTTAGAGAAAATCTCTGAATTTTTAGTACCTGGGAGCGCAGTGACAAAATATGGAACAGGAAAGTGCGAAGTTTGGGAAACCCTGAAAGAAGTTATACTTACTTATTGCATTTATCTTTGAAATTAGCTTCATCATAGTTCACGTTGGCTGCTTCTATATCTGATATTGCATCTCTAATTTGGGGATTTTCTTTCAATTGTTTCTCTAATGCTCTGATTGTCAAACAGAATCCTGGTGGTACTTTGTATCCCTAAATGTAAGTTTAAATGGAAAATATTTTAATGCTTTAGTATTTTTTAACACATCAGTGAGTTCCGCAATGGAAAAAATATGGACTAGATACTTTGAAAATTTTAACAAAAAACAGGTAAAATGTATCTTTCTGTATCGAAGTTCAAAAATTCCTTCCACTCTACTTCAATTGGGTAATAGAAAATAATCAAATAGGAAGGAGGAACATATTAGATTTACTTATACCTTACCTTTTCTAGTTGCACTGAAGATAATAGAGCAAGAGAAGCTCCTTTTCCTCCAACATAGTTCGTACATGCAGCGGCACGATCTTTGAACGACAAACAATATTCGACTTCTCCTACTTCAGATTCTTTCAACCACCTCAATAAAGGTTCAGAGGTCAACGGGACAGATGGGTCAGGTTTTACTGAAACAAAAATGTTGCCTTATTTTATTCCATACGCACAGGGATAATATAAATTTAACGGTTTCTTTTAAGATCAACAAAATGTAAAGACGGTGTACCCCAGTGAGGTATTCTAAGCCCATAACATTTTATATACCTACTTAGCTAACAAGCTATAAAACAAGCTCCCGTATCTATTTATGGACATATCTCTCTTTTTGTTAACCGAATTCATTAGTGGCTATCATTATTAACAAAAAAAATGGTGATATATTTTTTTTTAAGTTTATTTTAAATAGAGATAAGAGAAAGCAACAAACGTATCAACGCAAACACATCTACTAGTAAGAAACAATAATCACCTATAGTTTTATATTGCAGATTTACAATTCCAGTGCCATTTTCACCGTTAATATTAACAGAGACTGTTCGAAATATTTCTTCGAATTGATAAGGAACTCCATGGTATATCCGGCTACCTTCTTCATGTATTCGTAATATTATTTTAAAGCTTTTGTTGTACGCTGAAAAATAAAAATTCTTAAGGTGTATCCACACATGCCGGCGGCAAAAGCCGCGCGTGCCGCCGGCCATGCCGCCGGCATGTGTGGATCCACCTTTATAAATAAATAGTAAAGTGAGACAGAAATAGAAAATATACCAACCAATCAAAAGTGATATAACAAGTAGCAGTTAAATACATACCATTAACATTGATAGTGTATGTCTTTGGAATTTCATCGGCTGTTTCGCAAAAATCTGATAATACCAAATCAGAGGATTCAAGACTCTTAATCATGAAATTTGGTAATCTAACTGATCCTGAAACACATCTGTAAGATAGGAAACGAACAGTTTATTATAACTGCATAGTCAAACAACTGGATGGATCAAGCTGAAATTTGGCATCCAGGTAGATGTTACGATGTAGGCATCCGCTAAGAAAGGATTTTTAGAAATTCAGCCCCTAAGGGGGTGAAATAGGGTGTTGAAGTTTATATGGATTTCTTAGAAATTGAGCGCGGGTGAAACCGCGGGGCACAGCTAGTTATATCTAAGTTTCCTGTACATGTGGCTGTCATATAACTCCTTTGAAACTATTAAATGAAGTAAATAGTGTCGCTACCGGTAAATCTCTTAAATAATAGGTCGATTAAAATTATATTTTTATTTAAGAATGAGTTCTTGAAAGATTTTAATTCTTAAATGGGGCCGGTAAGTAAGGCTACAGCCAATATGTTGACAAAATTATGAAATTCGAACACGACGTCTTACACATTTATTGTGTGGATGTTTATGGCCTTCGTTTGTCAAGAAAAAGCTCCGACTGCTCTTGAACTAAAACGTATGTTTTAGAATATTTAATTTACTTACTGAGTAAAATCATTGTGGAACGATTTAGCACGAATTTGTATTGCGGTTCCATCTCGCGCTGCCACTACGAGGTTCATGGAACGTCTCAGGCTTTTGTTCTCCTTGGACCACACTCGCTCTCGAACTCCTCGCACTCGAAGGTATTCACTTAGATCGACATTTCCATCTCCATCAAATGACTGCACACGACCTTGGACAACTCCCCATTGCATCCAACTGCCACCGCCTTCGTCGCATTTGTTTCTGTTTAATATGTCATATACAGGAATATAGAAACTATTAATTCCTACAAAAATGAAGTTGTCATATTATAATAACGTATCTAAGACAAATATATTATAACTCTGCTCTAACTATTGCCACCTAACGTTACAAAATGTAACGTTACAATTTGGGTTTGTTTTTTTCAGACATGAATACTTATCTATATGATCGAATGTTTTACACAGAGAATGGAAAACAGCATTCAAAACGAAACGAAAAGAACGAAACTTGAATTAACAGGTTACAAACGATCTAATAAGGTTTAAAACATTTTTTTCTAAAATTTAAAAAACGTACAACATTTGAGACCATTGTGAGTCCCTCCATGGTTCCAGCGCCAGTGTCTGTGCCGCCAGGTGCTCGCTCCAATCCTGTGGATGACGTATCGCACTTGTTGCTGACGTCCATCTGAAAACCAATAAAAACTAGAAAATGATTGAAATAAATATTCAATACACAGTTAGTGGGTGAGTGTGATAATAATTGTTTGTTAATCATTAACAATTTGGGAAACTAAATAAAATAGTAAGAGGTAGTGCCACACTGCAAGCTTGCATGCAGCCGAATTGGGCCGGCACGACCGGGGAGGTACCTCTCGCTTACACAAGACCGGCGTAAAGTAACAGCTGTGCTGTCGCGTTTCGTGCGGTGTGTAAGTGGCCGGTGCCCCATGGAGGTGGGAGGAGAAAGGAGGGCAGCGCATCTGTATAGTCTCTATGCGGATGTCTATGGGCGTCGGTAGTCATGAAAATGTCTCCGACTGCTCGTTTACCCCCTTACCATAAAAAAAAAATTGATGGATACTAAAGTCCGACAATTTGTTCGAGGTTAATTAACATCAAGTGGAAGTAATTTTCTGACGATTGCCATTAATGTATGTCGGGCTTGTCACGTGTGATTCACGTCGAAGACGAATGATGGGTACTTTATAAACTAATTAGTCTCTACGTCCGAAAAGGACTTGTCAAGATTTAGACCCTATCGAAAGTTTATAATTATTTCATACTTCTACTTTAAGTTCAATAATAATGTAGGTAAGATTATTTATAATCAGCATAACCCTATCATTATCTTATTTAACATCATAACGTTGGAACTGATTGGACTGATTGGAATCAGTACCTCAAATATCTGCATTCATGTAAATAATGATCATTGAGTTATTAGTACGTAGTACATATAACTCAATGATAATGATAAATATTTTAAAAGATATAGCTTACATTAGATTAAAGGTGACATGTTGAGTTTTGTTATCTTCTAGGCGCGTAAGTAGTCCATTATATAAAATTCTTAGTTGTTCCTTTGGTTTCAGAATCTGTATTTTAAGTCCACCCGCGCTCCAGCCCCCTTGAATTGCATTCCACGAGCTAATTGCTGTGTCTGGGTGCTCTAAAAAATTAAAACTTAGTAAAAATAAAGCTGTTTTGTTTGTGTTGTTTGTTGTTGCGTCCTATTAGGCGTACAGAATATCTTAGTATAATTATTAATCTATACATAAACTTCATAGTAACAAAACAGTTCTAGAAATTTCACATATTTCATGTAAGTATTACGAAATACTTCATTTTATTTCGTAATACTTACATGAATTATGTGAAATTTCTATAAATATCATCAGTTAGTGAGAACGATTCGCAGTGAATAAATAGACTGGGATTATAGTCCGTAATCTTTGCAATTTTGTACTACATATATCTACTCTTAACTTTATCTTAAGTTACACTCACGTGGTAACTGATAGGTTGCATCAGAGAGCTTCACAAAAACTGTAACTTCTGAGATAGGTTTTCTCCCGCATACTTTACGTATTCTCAAATATATTGTAACGCCATCTGGTGCGGACGCCCTGATCGAAATATCATCCCATCCGTCCAGAAGATCCAAGCGAGGCATCTCCTGTAGCTCCACAGAGGGCAGTTGCGACCGCCACCGCTTTACGGCGTACTTCGCTGCCAATAATTTCAATGGGTAATTCCATCCTGAAATATAAGAGCTTTTTATAATAATATATACAGTATTAGTTTCTGGTCACCGGTCAATTTTAAAATGAGGAACTAAAAGTCAACCTAAGAATGTGTTTCAAATATTATCGTCTTGTAATATTTTGTTAAATAAAAATTAATTTGAAATAGTCCTTAAAAATACATGGATAATTCTTCGCACACGAATTGTATCGACATCAAGACAAGGGACCTTCACGACTCGCGAGTCACATGCCACTTGGTAACCAAGAAATATGTTTATAACATAGAACATAGTTTTCGTATCTATTTTTTTTTATTTCATAAATAAAAAACTCTATTTTAACTCCTTAGGCCTGAATGTCTACGTTAATTATTACCCTTACATTATAATCCTTACGTTATTAAGGCACTCTTTTTTATTATATTATTATAAAAAAGGATTTTAATATACAAGACAGACACTAATTCTATTTATTTGTATAGATTATGCTGCTGACGTCTCAAGCCGCTCAGACCGCGTGGCTATGAAACTAGGAGGCTGCTGAAGACAAGAGGTGTTGACGACGTTTGCGATAATGTATTTTATTATTATACACTAGGCGGCGCGTACCGTGGCACGTGCAGACGGTTCGCATGCTTAGCTAACCTTATATTTTGTATCCCCTACATAACAAGATTAATCGACCCGTGTCCGCTTCTTTGGGCGTCATAAAAAAAGGATCCATTGCAATGAAATATACCTAGTTAATGACGTTACTTCCTGATAGTATAGTTTTCATTTAGTGAAAGAATGCTAAAAATCGGTCCAGTAGTCTTAGAACCTGTTACTTGATACAAACAAACAAACAATTTTTTCTCCTTATATATTAGTAGGTATGAATGATTAGGTACTTGAAGACTGGATTTGGATAATACCTGCTTTTTTTATTTTACTTAAAAGATGAAGTATAAATAGGTATCCTAAATGCGAAAGTTAATATTTTTGTTTGTTACTCCTTCGCGCAAAAACTGCTGAACCGATTTTTATTAAATTTGGCACACACATGGAGGGTAACTTGGATTAACACATAGGAGTTTTTACTCCGAAAAAATGTTCCTATGGGGTGCCATGTGATGATTTTCTATTTTCCATCGAATCTATTTTCCATATTATCGAAATTTAAGCGGATGAAACCGCGGGGCGCAGCTAGTGTAGTTATAAATTAACGTGCTCTGTTGGGTAAATAAGATTCCTAAATATTACTTACCAAATAAGTGACTAATGAAGAATTTATTATTATAAAATAGTGTTCAATCATTGAATAAAATTTGTGCAATGACCATATTCGCTCACTGGTCATTTTGCCTTTTTTGTGTAAAATCAATACATAGTATAAAATAAAACAAAGTCGCTTTCTGCTGTTTGTGTGTCTGCATGCTTATATCTTTAAAATTACACAACAGATTTTGATAAGGTTTTTTTTTATAGATAGAGTGATCAAGAAGTAGGTTTATATACACTTATAATAACTCCATTTTTGAAGCCCGAAATCCACGCGGGCAAAGCCGCGGCCGGATGCTAGTAATTTATAAAACTACGCGTAATTTTTGCTATGTTGAATATTCATATAGTAGTAGATTATATTATGAAGGTAAACAAAATTGAAAAAATATACAATCTTAACGATGTCTTAAGTTTACGCGCGTATTATTCATTACAATAAAACGACTTTAAGGGTCAATTCACACCAAAAGCGCGACGAAGGGCAGCGAAGCGGAGCGCAGTTTATGTCATATTAATTTCAACTTTATAATAATTACTATAATACTTATTATCGCATGAGAAACTCGAACGAGACGCGCGGATTCCCGCGAAGTCGCTGGAATGCGCGAGAAGTCGCTGGGATGCTCCAGAAGTCGCGAGAATTCGATAATAGGTACTATAGTAATGAAAATGAAGTTGAAATGCATATGCCACATAAACTGCGCTCCGCTTCGCTGCCCTTCGCCGCGCTTTTGGTGTGAATTGACCCTAAAGGATTTTATCGCGGTTTATTTAATTATTGTACAAGCCCGACGTTTCAATTTTAGAACCGCGATAAAATCCGTTGAAGTTGTTTCTTTTGCAATGCATATCATTTTCATATCGTATGTGAGTATTTGGATTAGGTCAGTCTAGTCCTAAAAGCCTGGAGCCTTTACACTATAGATAAAATAAAATATTAGCACATTGCAGTTTCTTATGTGGTCCCGAAGCATATACAGGGTTTGGTTTTGGTCACCGGCCAAATTTTCAAGTTTGGTTCGGAACCCCCTCGACGTATCTCCACCTTGTCGTGGTGAGGGGGCTTAGTAGCCGTGGCTTGGACAACCACGGTGAACCAAGAGGGATCCCGGGTGGGGACGCGTCGGGTGGGCTTCGCTGGAGCCCGCTCTGGATGCGTCCATGGGGGAGGGGTCGCGGGAGGAGAGGTGTCTCGGTGTGTCGTTGCCTTGCACCCTATCTCCCGTGACCGAACGGGAGCGCACCTGTTGCGTTGGCAGTGGGGCCGCAGAGGAACAGGAGATGCGGTGTGTCGTTGCCGTCCTCCCTGTCCTCTGCGGCCGTTTAATGGCTGGTCCGCCGTCCAGCGGATGGGACCAGCCAATGCCGGCGGTCCTCCACCCGTCCCTCTGAATCAGCAGATGGCGGCGTAGATTCGGACGACCGGCGTGGTGTGCTCCGTTGGAGCATTGGGACTAGGGGTTAGGTTAGGATGGGAACCGTGTAATGGGGTCACTATTACACGGTTCCAACGTGGAGTTAGGTACTGTTCAAAGGCAGCCGGACAGTCCCTAAGGAGGAAAGAGTCTGGCCTTTTCACCGAGGCCAGCCTGTCGCTGGAGGCGCCCCGTTGCTTTCAGATCCGGGGTCCTCCAATCATAGCGGCTGAAGGCACCCGCAGGGGTTTAGTCGGTAGGGGCAACCCAGTTGTCGAGCCCGACACTGTACCCAATTGAGCCACCCGGGCTCCTGGGTAGCGTGCGTAAAGGCCCTGCGTCAACAAAAAAAAAAAGGTTTGGTTCGGAATGAATAATATTTTCGATATTTTAAATAAAAAAAATAATATCAATTAGATACAATTACTTTGTCCCATGTTGTAAACATATTTCTTGGTCACCACGTGGGATCTAAAGTCAGGTCAACGAAACGAGATAAAAATCGTAAACAATCTGACTTTGTCTATGAATCTGAATCTGTCTTTATTTTAAGTACGCTATTGCGTACGAAATTTAATACAGATTATTGGTTCGCGTTAAGGGGCAGCGGTCCATACAGAGGTTAGGAACATTTCGTGTGCCGGTTGCCATTTATAATTTGTGAACAAGTTCATTTGTGTTAGGATTGTGTTTGAAATTATTACGTATTTCTCTGTCGCTGTTTTGTTTTTTAGTTTTTGTAAATTATTGTTATTGATCAGTTAGATAATGTTTCTTGTTGGTTTTTATTATTGTGAGTTGAAAAATATAAGGTGGAAGTCCTAAGACTGCCACCTTATCATTGCGAGCTCAATCCCATTGAACTTGTGTGGGTGGACGTGAAGAGACACGTATCGCGCAATAAAACCTCATTTAAATTTGAAGATGTAAAAAATTTGCTATAAGAAGTACCTCAAAATGTATCTACCGAGAAATGTCGAAATTGTGTGGATCATGTCACAAACGTAGAGAACATTTTTCATAGCCACATTGACGACATAGTTGATACTACAATTGGGTTATTGAATTTTTTTTTCGCCGTTAATAGAAAGATTTATAATTAAAAAATCGGTAATTTTTTTTTCAATAACCCAATTGCGAACTTTGTGATAAATACGGCTGATTCAAGATCTTCTGACTAATCGTTTTCCTTTACGACAGACGACGACGACGATTAGAAAATGAACGAAAAAGTTTAATGAAACTTGTATATAATTTCTTAAAATAAAATGTTTTGAACTCCTGAAAGTTTGTTTACATTCTTTATCTCGTTACGTTGGCCTTACTTTAGCTCGCGTGTCGCGAAGCCCGGCGTCCTTGACCTTGAAGTCGACACATTTTGTGTATGAACTACGATTCATGTATTTTTAAGGACCATTTCAAATCGATTTTTATTTAATAAAATTATAATTCAACGATAATATTTTAAAATACGCCCTCTGAATGATGTTTACTTCTTTATTTTAAAATTTGGCCGGTGACCAAAAACTAACCCTGTATAAGTAGTAGAGTATAGATTTTTTTCTCGAATAAGGTGCTAAGTAATAGTTTGTTTGGTTTCAATTCGTCTCTTAAGATTCGACGACTATATCATGTTCGTAAAGATAAGATAATAAAATGTATTTTTGTCGTTATAAGAAAAATATCCCCTTACAATTTGGTTATTCAATGGATTTTGAGATAATAAATGTTTGTATTTTATAGATTAGATAGTCCAACGAGCAGTCGGAGCCGTGCTTACCGACGCCCACAGACATAGACATACGCATAGACGTTAAAGGTACAGATGCGTTGTCATCCTTCCCCCTTTCCGCATTGGGCCTCCGGAAACTTATATTACCGGACCGATTACATACCGGAAACATATATCGCATGACAACACAGCTGTCGTTTTACGCCGGTGTCTTCTAAGCGAGATGTTGACCTAATTTTGCTGCAGTGTTGTTTCGCACTACCTCTTACAAAATCAATAATCATTGTTTTTATTTATTATGCTGTAACATTATGCTGTAACTCATTTAAACGGTAACAAGAACTGCTTACTGTTTAGATTTAGCATTTACCTGGCTCGCGATACCTCGCTGTCTTCATCGGCTGTTTCCGTACAAAAAGCAAATACGTCACAACAAGACCGGTGAATAAACCAGATTGGAGAAGGACATCGAACAAATCCATCGCAAAAAACGTAATATTACGCAATCACAATATACATCGCGCACATCTGGTCAGATACGATAACAGATTTACAATGGCAGGCAAGAGGCATTAAACACACGTTCCAAAAATATATCGGTATGTATTATGGTCATTATCTTTTCTATCGTTTACAGATAGCTAATGTGTGATAAACGTATCCTTATGTTAATATTATAGGCTACATATAATACCAATAAACTTAATATCATTAAAAGTTAATGCTATAGAACGTGTATATTCAAATAAATGGATGAAACAATAAAACTAAAGGTATAGTTAAAATAAAACTAATCAGCAACGGATTAAGCTCTGGCGGGGCCAGAGGCTTGAGGTCAAGAGGTGTTGGTCCCTTTTATGGGTACGTAGAAAAATGATCTTCATAAAAAAAATAAAAGATCTCGTATTTTGATACTAGAAAAGATCACCAGAATGTTACTGCACAAAACTAAACCAATGTAACTATTTCTTTACTTTATACAGACGTTCAAAACGTAATCGTTGAATGAAAATGGGTGATAGCAAATTTGCAATTATGTGATTGAAATGACTTAATCTCAAGAAATCATTTTCTACACTCACTCCCTTAACAAAATTGCCGCAATTAAGTTAGTAAGTACCTGCTTATTCAACCTGTGGTTTATGTCAATCAAAATATAAAATACAGAATGTGATGTACTGGTCAATGGCATTTTATACTGCCTTTCGAGCAAGACGTGTCCTTTTCATTGCTAGGATTTAGGAAGTACCTAATACAATTTTTTTAAAAAGGAGGAGCTAGTCAAACTTCCAATCCTATCTCAAAGGTCAAACTTAGAGAACATCTCTTGCACTGTGTAAGGTTTGGCTGGCAAGAGAATTAACCTTTTTTTTTAACCTGATAATTAACCTGAGTTTTACGAGTTTATCCCATCATTTCCAGTTCCTCACAGTGCAGGTAAGAACTTGTGATGAACAAAACAAAGACACCACCAAAATGTAGTGACCATCAGTTTGGGATGTTATTTCCTTAGGTTGTCAGCACCTGGATTTAGCTAACATGATAATAGCTTGCTATCATCAAATAGAGTGTCATCGTGAATCAACGATTTATTTTTCACCAAAAGTGATAACGTGGTCCAAAATCCAAATTGCACAATGCTGTTGCTCAGTTCCCTTTTAGGAAGCTTATTTATTTGAAGAATTTGAATCGAATAAATATTTTAAATAGATGTATATATACCTAGCTAATATAAGTTTATATTTTTTAATTATTCATTTGTTTAAATTGTCTTGAATAAAAGTTGTTATTCACTGTTTTTGGAAATTTTTTTAGCACATGGGACCTTGCCTTGTGTTGCTTCGGCGCTAAAAGTAATATATCAATGGAGTATTATATATCTAATAGATACCTACAAGTCGTTAAAACGCCGACCATCTGTGCAACAATTGCGAACTTCCCTAGTCCACTGTCCACGTGCAATTACATTTACATTACAATATAAAATTCATGTTCAGGTGTTCCCACGCAAATCAGATAGACCATAGACAACCAGTTTGCATGGGAACTCACTTCTTGAAGTTGTTGATCAGTAGGTACCTACGTACCTACATACTAAATGTAATAACACCAGGTAGGGAATTTAGTTAAATCTAAACTCAAGAAGGAGGTCGAGGTATATAATATCGAACATTAATTAAAAAATTCAATTTTTTTGCGACAATCGTCCATCGCTAGTTGAATCCCGCTGTATTAACCCTTGTCCTGCATATGAAATCATTATTTCCCGCAAATTCGTCATTTCAAGTTGGCAACACTACTACAATGGACAGGCCACATTGCTCGCAGCGATAACCGCTGGGAAAAAAAGAAAAAAAGTCGAGTGGCAGCCTCGCACTGGAAAGTCAGGTTTTGGACCGTAGCTCTGTCTACGTTTTGGACGGTCCCTTACCTGGTCGACTGATGACTTGATTAAAGTCCGGAAAGGATACAAGTGGCCGTGAGCCGTATGTAGCACTCTTATTGGGATTGACTTATGTTATCCTAGTCCTACTAGGTAATATTATAAATGTGAAACTTTGTATGTTTGTTTGTTTGTTACTTCTTAACGCAAAAACTGCTCAACTGATTTTCATGAATTTGGCGCACGCATAGAGGGTAACTTGGATAATCACATAGGATAATTTTTATCCCGAAAAAATATTCCTTTCGGATGCCATGGTATGATTTTCTATTTTCCACGGAATCGAAATTGACGCTGGTGAAACTATAAATACTAACTAAACTTTAAATGCTAATAACTGCGATAATATAAAGTGCCTCCGAGACGTGAATAGGCAATGAAAACCCTCAACAGTTTGAAGTTATATTGTAGATTCGTCAAGAAAGCCGATGCAGATATTCAATTGGTATGTGCGCTGTGCAGCGTTCAGGAGGCTTAGTCACAATGTCGTGTCATTTGTACTTATGTACTGCTCGAAATTGAAAGTTGAAGACAAAACCAATGCGTTGACCCCGTGATGAAGATACGGAATAATAAAGAGGGCGATAGTTCTATATTTATTATTACGGATAACGTTTACTATGTACACGATACATCCTATCGGAGTCCCTTGAGGGTTGTATCATGTAAGCGAGAGGTACCTCCTCGATCCTACCCACCCAATTCGACTGCAATGCGGCATGGCACTACCCTCTACAAAACATACAAAGAAACCTTTTAATCGCTCATCTGGTTACTTTACAAGCAGTTGAAACACTCGAAAAATAATTCCGACTATTTGACATTATATTCTTGACATTTAAATAAATAAGGTAATGAATCTGATTGAATCTGATTCATTTCAATTCAATCCGATCATTAAATGAAACCACGTATTTAACGTATCATTTCCAAGCAACATAACAAAAATCAGATCAATAGGAGCAATAGTTTAGCCACAGGAATTTTTTTAAGTTTTTTTCTCACTATGTAAACGCTGTATCGCAGCTGATCGTCGACTATGGCCGCCGGGCTCTTTCATCCCGTGCTCGCCGTCCGGTACAAAGCATGTATACATTTTTTCGCTGTTTAACTTGTTTGAAAAAAGTATTTTCGTATACTTGTCATAAACTTTTTTTAAGAGTTTCGGATTAACTGTAGGGACTTACGGTATAGGTAGGTATGTTGTTTAACTTATTGCCTCTCGCTTTTATCAACCTTGTATATTTTGTATGTATGTAATAGTCCTGACGCCGCGGCGTTGGCTTGTAAGAACTTTCCAGTTATAAAGCAAACTGCTACTCTAGTCAGTCTATAGTCAATAGCAGATCAGGCCACTTGCCTTTTCTAGTTCCTGTTTTCAATAATCTATATATATAAAACTCAAACGTGACATAGCCAGCTATCAACGCACAGCCCAAACCACTGGACGGATCAAGCTGAAATTTGGCATCCAGGTAGATGTTACGACGTAGGCATCCGCTAAGAAAGGATTTTTAGAAATTCAACCCCTAAGGGGGTGAAATAGGGTGTTGA
Source organism: Calycopis cecrops (assembly GCA_001625245.1). Lineage (NCBI taxonomy): Eukaryota > Metazoa > Arthropoda > Insecta > Lepidoptera > Lycaenidae > Calycopis > Calycopis cecrops. The sequence goes on along the minus strand of LUGF01007911.1, from coordinate 47,913 downwards.
AGTTTATATGGAAGTTTATATGGATTTCGCGGTTGAAACCGCGGGGCACAGCTAGTAAAGTAATAAAGTGACCATTTTGTTTTAGATACAGTTTAAGTCTTTTCAAAAAGACTTTCCAAATCCCGACTAACATAACGAACATAATATAATCTCGAGTTGTTTAAGGGAGGAGACAGTAAACACCAAAACGAGACCGTTTGGAAAATGGACAGTTGGATAGTGGACACTGTGGAGGGAGGGTGTGAGCAACCTTCACACTTTGGTTGGCTTTGGCAATGAAAGAAAACTGTCGTCGATTGTATTGTTTATTCAAATGATTTTCAATTGCAGTAAATGACCAACTTGTGTAACAGCGTAGATCAGCGTAGATAATGGGCGTTAAACGGACGTCCGGGCTGTCTCAATCAAAAACCCCGTTTTAAGTCCCCACGCGAGAGTTTGCCCCAGGCAAAGAACCCACGAGCGTGCGACGGGAACACGTCTGTGCAACTTCTTTGGCGGATGTTCGTGAGCGTCGGTAGCCAAAATGCCCTTATACTATAAAAAATTGCATCATTGAAATTGTGGCCACAGGAGGGCCGAGTTCCAAAGTTTAGTGTCGGTAATCCTCAGCTGTCAAATTCGATGCCTCTGTTCGTATTTGATAATAAGCATTTGACCTTGTGAACCATAATATACTCATTAATAAATTAGAACGGTATGGTACCCCATGCCGTTCTAATTTATTAATGAGTAGTGAGTCTTAATTTAACAAAATTATATCTTAGTAATAGGGAACAAATGACATGTATTAAAAGAATCTGCCCACGCTCTCACTTAGAACGTACTCATGTATCCCGAATTGGGAAAATAAGTTGCGGTGTACCACAAGGAGCATGCTTGGCCCATTACTATTTCTAATTTATATAAATGATATGCCTCACGCAACCAAATATGACATTATTTGCAGATGACTGTACAGTTGTATTATCAGGACAAAGCATACAATTATATGACATAATAAATGAGAATTTAAGTAATTTAATGACTTGGTTAAGCAATAATAATCTTAAAGAAAACTTAGATAAAACATTTGTGACCAATTTTTCACAAAGAATTTTGCAATCTCATTTATGCACTATAATAATAACAAAATGATGACAGCAAATGAAATAAAGTTTTTAGGGCTCTACTTAGATCAAAAATTTACACGGCGCGCTCATACTGATCATGTCATAAAAAAGATCAATAAATTTCAATGTGCTTCTTATAAACTAAGGAAGGTAACTAGCCTGGAAACAGTTATCTCTGCATATCATGCTTACGTATTCTCGACTATGCGCTACGGCTTTATATTCTGAGGAAAATACAGACAGAGAATTAGTGTTTAGAGCCCAAAAAAATGCATTAGAACTATTTTCCAAATTAAAGTAATTGACAGTTGCAAACCGTATTTTCATAACTTTAGAATAATGACACTACCATCACTTTATATCTTTGAAATTTTATGTTTGTGGAAAGAAATCCCAGCCATCCCAAACATTTGGGAGTAATCGACATCACTATAATATTTGCACACAACCTCATAAAACCGCGCTAAAGCATTTTCGGTATGTCTCCCAAAATATATTTTAACTACCTACTGATATTAAATTAATGGAAAATATTAATAAATTTACGAGTAGCCTCTGCTTTTGGCTAAGCATTATTATTCTAATAATGAGTATTTTTGTGACGGGACCCCCGATAGTAATGATCCGATTTGTTTAATTTAGAAATTTATTGACTGACATTATATTTTTATTATATTTTTGTAATTGTTCAAGTTTAAGTTATTATAATACCCATTTAATTTATGATGTTTTAATAATATGAAATTGAATGTTGTATATTTAAAATTTAATTGTTTATATTTGTATGAACGGCCAAACATAGTCTCTTTGTTTTGTACCTATTTGTTCCATCTGTAATGTATCTATGTTTACAAACAGATAAATTTAAATTGAAATAACTGTAAAGGCCGTAAAGCCTAAATTTATTCATCAGCCTCTAGATACAATGTACCTTCTATCGAAAATACAATAAAAGGCACCAGCACATGTGCCACCTCCGCCCACCAGTGACCATGGTTGCTGCAAAGCTGAAACGTCCGGATTGTAAAATAAACCGCGATAAAATCCGTTCAAATAATTTTATTACAAAATGAATGTTTTACAGACTTTCGAATTTATTGATAAGTTCTGTAATATTTCACTTGTCGCCAAATTTCTTCAATCTCGGTCAATGAGAAGTCCTCTCACGATGTGAAACGTCAAAATTGTGACATAAACGGTTGTTTCTTTCAAAGTGGGTAATCCTCATGAATGGGGGGAGCAGCTGGGCTATGAAGAACTCATATCAGCTAAACCCCCGCTGTGGTTACGGCGGGCACACGGGCACACTTTCGCACTCATCCGCAATTCCTCAAGGAAGCCTAAATAGGTACGCGAGTTCCACTCGCACTTATTCGGTTTTTTTTTATATTCGCTAAGATATTAATTATCCCATTTCATTATCATCCATCATTAATTGCCCCATTTCATTATCATCCATCATTAATTACCCCATTTCATTATCATCCATCATTAATTACCCCATTTCATTATCATCCATCGTTAATTATCCCATTTCATTATCATCCATCATTAATTACCCCATTTCATTATCATCCATCATTAATTACCCCATTTCATTATCATCCATCATTAATTACCCCATTTCATTATCATCCATCATTAATTACCCCATTTCATTATCATCCATCATTACATACCCCATTTCATTATCATCCATCATTAATTACCCCATTTCATTATCATCAGCCGGACGTCCAATGCTGCACACACGCCTATTATTATATTATTATCATTGCCACTGCTCCATTTACACAAATATAAATATTTCCTATAAAATAATAAACAAAATTATTAGAAAATATGTAAATCTAAAATAGGGCTAACCAAATTGGCAAAGACAGATTTTTATATAATTTATTTAATTAAATAAACCTAGTGTCTTACGTATTCAGTCGATAAGGACATTTATATTTTAATGTGCTAAAGCATTTTTCTTTGTTATTTTTTTTAATTACATTACCTATGTATATTTCGAAAAATAACAACTTTCCAAAATCGTCAAATAAGAAGGTCAAAATTCTCATTATGACATGGAATGTACGCGTCGTAACTTAAAAAAATTTAGAGTCCTGTCTCAAAACGTGCCAAATACTTAACATAAATTAATAACTATCCAACAATAATAAAATATATTAAAACATAAATGCATGATGTGTATAGCACCATAGCCTCGTTGTAATTTTGGAAAAAAAACTAATCAGTCCTTCTTATTGAGCGGTTTCAGTTCTTCAGGGTTCACGTCCATGCTACTGCTCGTGTCAGTGCGAGATTCATCCACCGGGTATAACCTAGAAAATAATAAAATAATTTATTCATTTAACATTTCTTTTACACAGAAAAGGCTTATATATAAAAAAGACACAATACTTTAAGTACAAAGGTACAGCTTATTCCAAATAGGAATCTCTGCCAAGTAACCTACTATAACAGGACAACTAGCAACTATAACTTCTTATTTTGACCTAAATTATTTATACAGGGTTGATAAGGGCGAGAGGCATTAAATGAAACCACATACACTATAAGCGCCTACAGTTAATCCGAAACTATTAAAAAAAAGTTTAGGACAAGTATACGAAAGTATTTTTTTCAAACAAATTAAATTGCGAAAAAATGTTATCACTCTTTGTACCGGGCGGCTACAGCCATCACGGTGCGAATGACCCAGGCAGGCCAAAGTCGGCGATCAGCTGCGATACAGCGTGTACGGAGTGAGAAAAAACTAAGAAATTCCTGTGGCTAAATTATTGCTCCGATTGATCTTTTTATAGTTGTGTAGCCTGGAAATTATACACTAAATATGTGGTTGCATTTAATGCTTTTATCAACCTTGTATACTTTTGAAGCTTATTTCGGCGGACATTATCCTTTTAAGATAATTGTCAATTTTATAAATAAAAACTTGAGTTTGATTTCAAAGGAATAAACCAATTTTATAAGTCATAAAAATTATTTCCATTACAATGTCAAATAAATTATTTTGAACTGTACTTTACTGTTTCATTGACAATAATGTGACTAATAGAGGTGCTCACTAAAAGGGTTTAATTTAGTTTTTTTAGGCATCTCCACCGCTGTTTTTGATTTAAATTGATTGTAAACTAGATGACAGTACTACTGTGACGTCACTGGCACGTGTAAAAAAAATATATTACGGGCGTCCGAAGGGCAAGGGGAAGTTCTCTCAACTAATTTAGTAGTACTTGTACACTCACCACCGCTGGTACAGATACACTAGGAACACCAGATCATCTCTGAAGCACGCTACTCTGTGCGCGGTCGGCATGGTGACCACGAACGCGAACACGTCGTCGATGAACGTGTTGAACGCCTTGTACATGAACGCGCGCCACGGCAGCGCAGCCACCGAGCGCAGCCGATAGTTCACGAACAGCTGCGGCAGCATGAGCAGGAAGCCGAACGCGTACACGCCGTTTACCGTGCTGTGCAGCGCCCACGAGTACCAGCTGCAAACACGGGAGTTGTTACTGCAGTGTAGCCTAGTAATAGCGTAGTAGTAGCCTAGTAATAGTAGCGTAGCAGTAGTCTTTACTAAGGGTTCATTCAAGTATTTTGATTCCTTGTAATTTCTAAACAATCCCTTTGTCAGCAAAAATCAGTGGTCAATAGCCAAATTTCAAAATAAGGAAGTAAAAGTCAGTCCAAGAGTACATATTAAATATTATTGTCTAATTTTAATTTATTTAAATAAAAATTGATTTAATGGTCCAAAAAAATACGTCAATCGTTCGCACACGAAGAGTGTAATGACCTCGAGAAGCTAATCGCGTTACTTGCATAATTATGGAATTTTGCATCCACTTTAATTCACTTTAAAAATAACCCTGTATATATTGTTCTTACGTACCCCTTATGCGGCTCGTAGTACAGCGAGTAGAGCGCGCCGCCCGCACACAGCGGATACAGCAACATGGACAGATATCTCATGGCCTCCGCGTCCGCGCGCGCCGTCGTGCGCTCCGCCGCGTCGCCGCGCTCGCGCCACACGCGCACGCCCCAGCGCCGCACTTCTACACGCACGTGTAACACCTTCGTCACCTTCCAAAGCTGAAACACGACAAACATACACTCCCTCTCATTTTATATCTATATCTCTCTCTTTCGCGTCTGAGGGAAACTATGCACCGTCGTGCGCTCCGCCGCGTCGCCGCGCTCGCGCCTCACACGCATGAGCAAGTCTCGTGCAGACATTGCGAGGCCTGCGTTACGAATGGTTGGTCTCACATGCCACGGGATGTGTGTACGTATGTACTCACAGTGAGCATTCGCGTCGTACGATCGTTGCGAACGCCGCCTCGGTGCGAGCTGTTCGCTCCGTGTGGACGGACAGGTGTTATTTGCTTTACTACTGACGAACGCCGTGCGTGGTTGTATGCGTGCTCAGCTTGAACATCCGAACGTATGTACAAATGTACAGCCGTTTGCCTCAGCTTGAGGCATACGTGACGAATCATTCGCAACGCATGCTCGCAAGTCTGTGCGCGCCTTTACACGCACGTGCAACACCTTCTCTTCCTCTCTCGCCATTAACAAATTGAAATTAATTGCAATAATACATTGGACAATCCTAGAACTCTATCTAATGTTCCTCTCATTGCAAAAGGACATGGTCCTATTATCAAAGGAGTAGTAGAGTAGTAGACACATCGTCCAGAGTATTAAAAAGACGTTTTTAACTTACTTCAATTATAGCACTAATGCCCGCAGGTACTAGCACTAGAAGAGACGTCTGTTGGTCAAGCAGATAGAAGAATATGACTGCCTGAGAAAAGGCCCGCCAAATAACTGTCCTCATGGACAGTCCAGCGAGGGATTGCTTTTGCCGCCAAAACGACACGTCATTCTTGAACGCTAGGAAGTCAAACAGTAGCTGAAACAAAATAAAAAAGTACTAAAGCATGATAATAATTACTTATTTACCCCACACTTTCAGATAAATACTGCACCAGGCAGAAAAGAGCAATTGACGCAAAGCCAACATTGTGATGATTCTAGACTAGACCACCAACCAACAATACAAATCTATTTTAAACTCAAGGTCTCTTATCTCGCACCACGCAGCCAGCCTTAGTCACCAGTTACCACCGGATCCGTTAGCCATGTCGCGATGGCTCTTCACAAGTCAGAGGCAGTCTGTTTCCATGAGGGTCAGAATGTACCACCTGCAGAAGCTAGCATCGTTGTGGAAGGCTTTTCCATCAGCATCAAGCCCACAATACCTAGGGGTCGTGTGCTCAACCCAATACCCGGTGGAGTTAAATTGGGCTCGCCACGATTGCAGCAATTAGGCCAGTCATGAAGGACTACCTGGAAAGAAAACATGGCCGTCTTCCTTTCCAGTTGACACAGATACTACCAGAGAATGGCTGTTTGGGAAAATACACACCCCTGCGGGACAGTTCTCGAGGACACCGCTAGAGACCGCTTGGAATGCTGCCGTTTTTTCTACGATTTTTTTTATGGTAGGGGGGGGGCAAACGGGCAGTCGGAGCCATTTTCATGACTACCGACGCCCATGGACATCCGCAAAGAGGCTATAGAGATGCGCTGCCCTCCTTTCTCCTCCCGCCTTCATGGGCCACTGGATACACACCGCAGGAAACACGACAGCATAGCTGTCACTTTACGCCGGTCTCGTGTAAGCGAGAGGTACCCCCCCGGTCGCGCCAGCCCAATTCGGTTGCATGCAAACATGCAGTGTGGCACTATCTCTTACTAAATGTCAGCGAAAGAGACGGCAGAAAGGGTGCGGGAGATTGTACTTGCATTCCTTCCTTCCCGGAGAAGACGCATTAGACGTCGGAACGCGATCAATTATCTCCGGTACCATGAGCTGAGCTGTGGTCTGGGGGCGGTGGATGGGGTTGCCCGACACCCTAGTAGAAAGTAGCCGAAGGCGGTGGCGTTAACACTTATCACTACGTATCTCTATTCTATTTTATTGGATCTGGTGGTCTGTCAGCTCGGGTCTAGATGGATCAACCTTTCATAGGGAATACCTGGGCACTTCCAAAATGGAGGACCGTGTCGTATTAGTCCAGTCTTTCCCAAAGTGGGCGATAACGCCCCCTTGTGGCCATTGGAGACCTACAGGGGGCGTTATGTAGCTTAGAAAACGACTAGTATGGTCAATAAGTTTATAAGGTGAAAAAATGAGGGCGCTACAAAATAACTGATTTACAAAGTGGGCCTTAGACGCAATAAGTTTGGGAACCTCTGTATTAGTTGGTTCAAATTCGACATAACCATCTTATAAAAAAGGTCTCTTATCTCGTACATATAACACAATATGTCTAGAATTCAGATACTTAATCCCAATATACCCAAAAGGGAAAAGTGAACCTATCGCATAGTTTACTTTACTTACAAGTGCCAAACTTCATGAAAATCGGTTCAGCAGTTTTTGTGTGAAGGAGTAACTAACAAACAAACATGCCAACTTTCGCTTTTATAATATGAGTAGGATGAAGAATATATTACTATACACTTACATGGCAACTGGCAATGAGGACTGTAGCAGACAACAAATAGAGATTTGTGTCTGCAAATATTCCTTTCACATCGTCAATGTCCTTTTCACTGAATCCTAGTGCCTTTAGCTGGTCTAGTGCAAGTCTGACATGCAGCGCTAATCTCAATGAGCCATACGAGGCAGGAGCAACTTCGACTGTTATGTTCACATCTGACATACTTTTGTTCAAGAGTACATACTGCGAAATTCTTGATTTTAATACATTGTGTTGTATTATTGGTAGAAATTTTCCTTGACGTACCCTGTAAAAGTATTATAAATATTATGTATAAAGTATTATAAATTTTATAAAATAACTAAGCGAAAATAAAAAAATATTTCCGCTATGAAACCAAGTCTTATTTTTACGTGTTAAATATAGAATGTCCACAGCTGAATACAATTCAAAATGGAATCAACACAAACACAGCACAAATTACATCTTTAGAGTTTAGACCCTTCCCATAGACTGATAATAAAAATTTATAAACAATAAATTTATTGATAATAAATGGGCTATTTTCCAGTATTAAAAATAAAAGCTTATTTAATTAATATGATTTGTAAAGTTATAATGTAATGATATAATTTTTAAATAATCAATACTTAATTTTAATATATAATTTTTAAAATACGTATTTTTATTAATGAGTCACGTGACACGAAATGACGTTAAATTGACGATGACGTAACATGTGCAAGAGCCAACAAATCATAGAAGCAGCATTCCGAAATCTACTGATAGTACTACTTTACTACTCTTTAAAATGTTACTTTTTTTCTGTATTCTGTAATATGCACAATAAAGTATATTTTAATCAGTCATTCATAGTACTAGCTACTTGTCAAATTTCTAGCTCAACGTATATGAATTTTTCAACTGACAACAATAACAAAAAAGTTCTAAATAGTATACTGGCAGTGATTTACAAAGCTAACACGTCCCAAGACATCAATTTGCTTAAAGAAGCGTTTTCGCTTTTATAAATTACTAGCTGCGCCCCGCGGTTTCACCCGCGTAACTTTCGATCCCGTGGGAATATCGGGATGAAAAATAGATGTTGGCCGATTCTCAGACCTACTCAATATGCCCACAAAATTTCATGAGAATCGGCCAAGCCGTTTCGGAGGAGTATGGCAACGAAAACTGACACGAGAATTTTATATATTAGAAGATGAATCATTAATTTGAAAATTTGAGATATTTTACATAACAGATTTAAAAACCAAAAATTGTATAACTTCCTTGATCATTGATAAACATTTTGGAGTGGATTTTGAAAAATCCCATTGAATAGCATCACTAAATAAATAATAATTTTTTTTAGGAATGTGGAGAAAGCATGTCAAGTGTATAAGGAATATGATATGTGGCACTCTGTTCTGTATCAGTTTTAAGCGCCAATACAGAAAATATTTGCTGCTGACTCAAATACAATCCCAGTAATACAAGCCGTCAAAAGTGTGCAACATTGAATATATTTACGAAAAACGAATTGTTTAAATAATATTAAAACACTCCTATGTTTTTTATTTTTTTTTATCTGTCTGCTTGTCGGTTTGTCCAAGCTAATCTCCGAAACTAGTGGACGGATTGGAATGAAACTTTTTGTGGTGTGTAGGTACTAAGCCTAGTCACCATCGATTAAGCGGCCGCAGAGGACAGGGAGGACGGCAACGACACACCTTAATCGCTGGCCCCTGGGTAGCGGTCTCGGGGTTGGGCCGTCACCCTGTGAATGGGGGCCTTGGAAGTAAGGCGCGCCTTTGTGTTTTCTGGCGCGCCTTGCTGTTGAAGGGGAGCTCCATGCTCCACATGGAGGGGCTGCGGGACCGCGGATGAGTGCGAAAGCGTGCCCGTGTTCCCGTCGTACGGTGCAAGGAGAAAGCACAGTGGGGGTTTAGCCGGTAAGAGTCCGGCATAACCCAGTTGCCACCCCGGGCGGCTGGGTATCCATGAGGATTACCCACTATAAAAAAAAAAAAAAAAGCCTAGTCACCATCAAAAATACTTTTAACTGCGGTAAAATTGTTCATTCCTACGGGAAATCGGAAATATCGGCACACTGCAAGCAAATAATAACAAAACACTTTGATTATAATATTACTACGCTATGCGAACGAAGTCGCAGGCACCAGCTAGTTAACAATATTGTGTACATTTTCTAAAATTATCATAACTGTAAACTAGTGTATTTTTGTTTATTGTATATTTTGTTACTGTGTCTTATATTGTTGTGTATGTACTAATGATTACCGAAATGTTCTGCAGTGTGTTACAACGAATAAATGTATATTATTATTATCATTATTACTTTGCCCCTACCCCATTAGGGCACTGATATGAACATGTATTATTGTTAGTGGTGAGACGGTGATTGCGATCACCATGACAAATCACTGTGATATTCATAAACAGCGATTGCTGTAGTGAATGCTCTTTGCGCAAGCAGTGAATGAATCACTACATGCTCACAGCGACCGGTCACTGTTATTACGTGTTCGCTGTGATCACTAACAGTGATGCTGCTCACTGTGATGTGACACAGCGATTTCGATCGGTCACCATCTAACTCTAGCGCTAATCGTCATGTTTTGACTTGTACAGACTTGTCATATTGTTGTTATTGCTAACTGCAATCAGTTCATTTAGTATATTTCGATTTAGGAGTGTGAAATGTAACTGCTCGTTAACAGATAGCAATTACTAATAATAATATTGTTTTTAAACAAATAGTAATTACGTAATAATATTAGTGTATTTCATATATTTTCTATAAATTGGTGGTTTAGTTTAATAACATAGTGGCTATTTGAGGACTTGATGTTTAGGAGCATTGGAAATGTTGGTTTTGGCCTTTTTATAACACAATTTAATGTTATTAAAATAGATAGGTATAAGACTTTTTAGAAAAGATATATGTTGACGGTAAAGGTAACAGGGATATAGACAAGTGACCTTCAAAATGCGATATGAAATATCGTGATCACCGCTAGGCGCGGCGCTAAAATAGAGAGTGCTTTAAAGAGTAAATAAATCACTGCTACTATTCACGGCGATTAGAAAATCGCCATGAATAGTAGGTGCTCAGGGCGATCGCTGCTATTCAAATATCACTCTTAGACATACCTCTAGTTATTGTTGTTGCTGTTCTCACACCTTGTAATGTTTTTCAGTTGCATTGCGGCCCTCTCATGACAAAATAATGCAACCCATAAGTAGTAAAGTTGAGAAAAAGGTGTTTAAAGTTTTCAGATCCTGATTTATATGACATTTTCGGATTATGTTACTTTTGTTAAGTTTAGATGTAATGATATAAGATCCTAAGCAGAGCCAATGATATATGTATAATGTATGATGTGTTTTGTCTCATTTTTATAGGTCTCTATTATTAGAGAAAAAGAGTTTTCGATACTTTATATGATAGATTAAAGTATGAGAAATTCAATAAGCATGTGCACAACAAAATAATGTAACTCGGGTCGCGTTATTTTGCCACGAGAGGGCAGAGTGTTACCTTATACTATACAACATACTGTTCCATATTCATCGTTTTTACATAATTGGCATAAGGGAGGAATATAACCATCATGAATAAGGAGTTTTGACCATAGACAACTTACCTCATGTAGTGTGCAAGTTCACCAGGTATTTTCTTCATAGGGAGATTTAAATCATCTGTTAATATAGACAGTGGTGCAATGGTTGCAATATGTGAAAAGGGTTTGGCATTAACTTTATCAACAGTGTATGTTTCTGTAGTCTGAAATTAACAAAATATTTAATTTTCATAAGCCTCATGTTAGTGCATAATAAAGCATCTGTACAACAATTAAAAAGTTGTCAATGCTTAAAAAAGCTCCAACTGCTAGTTTGCCCACTTATAAAATTAAAAAAAGTATTTGTTTTATTTCTTACCTTAGACTGAAGCAAGTTAAATGTGGCTGCTTGTGGTTCTAAATAAGTCACCAAAGGTAATGTATGTATTGCTTCTTTGGCAAATATATCGGCAAAATCATCGTAGAGACGTTTCTCGTCCAAAAGAACAGCATGCATGAACAACGTCCCATTGTTACGCGTCTGTCGGGGTACTTTAAAATTTATGACACTGAAATTATAAGAAATTGAATTTAATATTTGTTACACAGGTCAAAGATGCGTGAATTGGCTTTGTTTTTAAGGTTTTCAGGAAAATTTGTAATCTAAACAGGTACTTACATAGAGGCCGGGTTTCGATAATCGAATTTTAGAGAAGTATGAACCTTATTTACAGACGACTGGAAATCTCCATTAATGTATGGATATTGATTAACTGATGTGTATAATACTAAATTTTGGACTGGATTAGAAGCCAAATAGGATTTCAAACATTTTTCGCCACGACTACATTCGGGCGGTATAAATATTTCAGCCAACGTCCATATAGTATTAATCACATAAACAGCAAAAATTATAGTAAATATTAATGTTACTGATATATATTTCATAGCAGCTTTTGATAATTAAATTTTGAATGAAAAATTGGAAATGATAAAATTTGTTGTTGATTTGAGTTTGACATTTGACATACCCTATGACGGTTCCTAGACTTTTAACACATTTTTTTCACTCTTGTGAATTTGCTGCACCCTATTTTGCCAAACTATTTTAGTATGACGTGATAGGGTGTCTACAATAGTTGTGTAGTGTATTATTAATTATTGCAGACAGTTAAGCTAGCTAGTTGATTAAAAATATGTATTTTTCGCCAAGTAATAATTTATTACAAAATTAAAGTATATTAATAGCCCTAATACTTATTAACTATAAAAATAGCATATCATTCTCTGTCTTCAAAGATATTTTTATTGTGTTCCTCCTTAATTTATATGTCCTACACGTGCCCTATTAAATCTTAAACGCATATTAGAGAATGAAACTAATCTAGTCACATATTATAAACTTTAGCCGTACCGCAGTAATGTGTACTAGACATTTTTTGTAATAATGTATGAATACATTATTTCGGCATATAGCCACACTGCTCTTCCAATACCTTAAACGAAAATACTAAGGAATTAACTTAGATTTCTTTTCTAGTTTCATTTCGATTCGCATGTTTAGTTTGTACATTTTGTGTAATTTATGAGAATAATGAAATATAGCTATCTATCTATAATATAAACGTACTCAAATTTGTATAGAAAAACTGGAACTTGTGAATGATCTTTTTCAGTTGTATGCAATAAAAAAAATATTAGATGAATATAAATGTAATACATTGTGTAGTACATACATGAAATATATTATATATTCGTACATATACAATCATACGTCTTAAGTGTGAAGTAAATTAATAAATTTTTAAATAGTAACATGAGTATCGATGATATAATTTATTTTTTGCATATTCAAACAGTAATATATTTTTTTTACATTTTTATCCGTCAGTTATAATTTTAAAATGATATGCAATTCATGTTTCGATCTATAATTAGTCATACTTTTGAATAATATTAGTAACCAACCATTAGGTAATTAAAAGACTGAATGTGACCTGTACTTGTTGCCGTTAAGTTCATTTTACGAATTAAGAAACTATTATCAAAATGTTTGGCAAGTGGCAACATTGTGATGTAGGCTCGATAAAACGTATTAAATCGGTGTCTCCAAGGAAATAATATCGATGTTTCGTATTATTTATGAAATTTCTTGGGTAAGTTATTGGGTTTATATGATAACTATTAAATAGTAATTCCCTCTACCATAATGGATTTTATGGTAAATTCTATGTTGAGTTTATGTGGCACAGTGTTTTGACAGTTGTCATTGAAAATGTTAAATTGTTTATGTTTTAGGAGAAGCGAAACGTATTTATTGTGGTGGCATTGAATATTGTATAATTGGTGAATAACAAACAAGGAATTGTTTCAAGCTGAAAAATGATATTGTACCAATTTATATTGTATGAAGATCTTGTTGGCAATGGACGATAAAGAGGTGAGAATAGATTCGGGTTTGGCTACGAGTATACACAATGTCTGTACCAAACGCCTACAAAATGGCAATATATCCTATACAAATAGAGATAAAACTTACCCGGAGAATATTGCACACCCTTTGGGAAAATCTGATACACGACCATGCGCCATCATAGGGCCTGATCGAGTGCTGCCTACTACAAATTCTGCAGATGTTTATATGAAAACAATCCCAGTTGATCCTTGGGAGTGCTCAGATAATTATCGCTATCCATATGACTCCATTAAAATGGCAGATTATCATCAAACACGTAACATATCACCAAGACAAACATTCCAAGAAAATATGCAACGTATCATGGTACCACCTACATATAGTTCCATTAAAAATAGTGATGAACCTAGTATAAAAAATGTTAAGTTAAATGTGCCCACCGAGGGGAAGTATTGTGATGTGCCTTATACTATAAATACATTAAGCAGTGAACAAAAAAGTGTTAGAAGTGATAGTGCTATGGCTACGATAAATCCATCATTTTCAAGAGGTTGGCATGCTTCAGGTGGAATGCAACCAATGAAACCATATACAACTCACGATTATTATCAAAACACGGAATACTCTACTAGTTGTACAGGACCCAGGCCAATGCCTATAGTTCAACCACAAAGAATAGTTCATGATGAATTACTTCCAATTTATCCTGATCGTCTATACCAAGAAAGTAATATAAGATTTAAACCTTACCCTACTAGTAAAGAAAAATTTTCACAGTCAACTTATGAATATGCAAATACCTTTCAACCACCTTCCCAAATACCTTTACATAAATTTGATGCACAAAAACCCATGCATGGGCATCCATATGCTATGTATCCTCAAGGACCTTATAAGTATATAGATAGGAGATATCCTGAACCTATGATGGAAAATTATCCTAGACCACCTCATCCACAATCTAATACTTTTCATAATCATAATTTACAAGGCTCTTATGGGCCATTGCCAAGCAACTTTTACCAAGCTAAACCATACCCCTGTCCATCTGAAAACCCTAAGCCTATGCACATCAATAAGTTATCATATGATGCAAATAACAAAATATATCTTGAATTAGAAAATTCTAGGACCAAAGGCTATCCATCTCCAGATAATTATTTTTATAATGACCGTGCTAAATTCATGAGGGCAGATATTTTAGTACCACACAATACGCCAATGAATGGTATGGTACCTCAACATTTTTACAGAAAAGATTTATCTCAAAAACCTTATGATCATGTCCCTCATTATAGACATAGAGATCCACACATGCATTTAACTAATCCACTATCAAGATTGCCTATGCAATTTTCTCCTAATACTATTGCAATATCTCCATGTGACTCAAATAATAGTAATGACACTCAGGGGTTAGGGAGTCTTCAGGAGGATTGTGGATATGCAAGTCAATCATCAACTACAAGTGTTAAAAGCAGGGATTCAAATAATGGTCCCATAGATTATTATAAGCGGCAAGGTTATAATTTTACATCTGCAACTCAACATTCCACCCTAAATGGAAACGTAACATCTAAAACTAACTCATCAGATAAAAGAAACCTTAATGTCAGACAATTTTTACAAATGTGGAATGAAGGTGACGATGAGGAACCTGAAAATAATAATGAAGTTCAAAACAGCACTAATTATGTTTCTCCTAAGACCCCAGCCAATAGCAGTCAAGAGCAACTTTATGTTCTAGGATCAGTACCTGTTCCTAAAGAAGAACTTTCTAAGTATGAACACTTACAAAAAGTTTCAAAATTACCAGAAAACATTAAAGGATACAATAATATTGAAATACTTAATCAATTTGAACAACTTGTGGAGTCACCAAATGCCCGTAATTTTCATGTTAAGAAACCTTCAACCTTAAAAGAGTATAAGGTTATATCAAAAAGCTTTACTAAGAATCACTCTAAAGAAGAGATGCGTCGGCCAGTGTCACCATTAGATGTAGAGGCAAAAATAAGTCAGTCTGTTATACATAAAGAAGTAGGATGTAATTTTGAAATTAAACCTTGTAGTCCAAAGGTATTGAATGTTGATGTGGCTGCTCCTGTACATGATATACTTGGAGAAAGATTGATTGAAAAAGTTGCAAATCCAGTACTGTTAAACATAGGCAGAGGTAAGGAAACTAAAGTAGATAAACCAGTGGATGAGTCAGTGGAAGTGACAAGCTGCAAAATGATCAATGCTTCATGTCCTCCAAATAATTCGGCTACAGTTAAACCTATATATCCATTACAAGATTTAGATACAAATATGGGTGTATGTCTTGCATCTTTACCGCAATTAGATAATGAAATTGAATTAAATTTACCTGAAGTAAATCAACAATTCATTGATGCAAACAAAATAGAAGCATCTTGTTCACCACATCCTAATTTACCAATCATTGAAAATCAAGACAATTGTTTTGTAAAAAGTAAAATAAATTTTTCCCCCAATTGTGATGGGCAGGTTAATACTTACTCCGAGCCTGATAAGGAAACTATAAAATTAAGCAAATATAGAAAAACGAAAAAAGTTGAAGCCATTTTAAACAATTATAATTCACCCAATAGGGTTTCATTAACGCAGAGAACAGACAGTGTGATCATTAAAAATCCCGAGAACGTAAAAATTCAAAACGAGAACCTAAATTCTTTTGATATAGAAAACTCTGTTGCTAATAACATTCCAAATGAAATCAGTAAGCCTGAACTATCAAATTTGTTTGGATCAGATAACATAGTTGAAACGGCAATTGATTTTAGTCTTAACCGAAGTGAACCAATTTTGGCCAAAGAAAATAATGAAAGTCACTGCAATTTATCAACTTCTGTTTTAATTGAAGACTCCGATTTTTATAAAAATAATATTGATTTATCTATAACATCCGAAAAAAGTAAAGAAATGGAAGATTGTAAGATTGTATATAACAATAAAAATATTGGATCTAGTGATTGGTCTCCAGCATTAATTCATGATAATGGCAAAGATAGCATTGACATCGTCAATTGCGAAGATAATTCTAAATTGAATAACAAAATTGAAGATAACTTGACCTCAAATAAATTACAATCTAAAGTCGAATTTTATGATTATAAACCACAAAATCACGATAACGTATTAGAAAATGAGTCGGAGAAAGTTGACAGGGCCTATAATAATACTGAACATAATCAGATTAATGAAAAATCAGAAAAAATGGTAGAGATAAATAACTATGATGACAATTTGCCTGATTTGATATCCGAACCAATTCTTACTAAACATTCAGATAATATATATTCTCAATTAAATAATAGTATAAACTCGGACGACACGTTTCATCCATCTGATAGATCAATAGACCAGAACGAAACAAAAGAATTGCATACTATATCAAACCATACTAATGATGAAATTAATAAGACAGTACTAACGTCAGAGCTTAACTGTTCTAGTTTTCCTGAAAACTTTAATTTTCATCGAGTATCTTCTGCTGAGAACAATGTAGACGATGGTAAGAGTTGTAATATTGATATACTATCCAAAATTGCAACAGAAACGTCAAATAGTGAATGTTATAATAACGAAATATTCGTATCTATGAAAGAAAACGAAGAGGTAGTAAACGAATGTCTTACAATTACCAGAGGGTCTGATAATAAGGATTTGGAATCAGAAAATATTTCTAATACTGCACATTGTGAAGGGGATAACGAGATGTTGTTTTTAGAAAAGGCTGCAAGTAGCGAGGTTATTGAAGTAAACAATACGTGCAGTACTTTAGTATTAAGCAAAGATGAGAATCAAAGTGACGTTATGCCTGAAAATACTGCAGAAACGTCAAGTACTAAAAGTAGCATAGCAACAATACCGTCATCTTTGCCTGTAAACAGTACTAGTGAAGAAGAAATAAAAAATGAGAAGGAATCTTTAAAAGAAATTGATGTTACCGATAATATAATTGAAATGATACCGTGCAAAATTGACGACAAAATATTTGACGTCAGTATAACTGGTGACACTGAACGACATAAATCTTCGAATATAACTAAAATTAATACAGAAGACAATACATTACTGTCTGAAAATGAAATGAAAACACCACTTTATACAATGGACAAAGATATATTACCATTAGAAGTTTCTCCAGTGTCTAATTTTGATATAGATGACAAATCAAATCATGAAACACGTAAAATAATGATTAAGGAAATTGATAACAGCTCTTCAATGTCTTTATTAAAAACGAGCTATAACTTTAACGAAACATATACACCTGATGTCGCTACGGATATTTTATCCAATAATGAAATTGGCGACAGAGGTGCGATGCAATCCCTTGTAGTGAATAAGAATAATGATAGTTATGATGATGAAAAAGTCGAGAATGATTTTGAAACAGGATGTGAAGATAAAAAGGAGGACTCTGTATTAAACAGAGAAGAGAATGAGAATCCGACAGAGGACTTGTGTATAAAACACAACAGCGACGAACTAAAAAATAAAAATGATAACATGGAGCAGCCTCCTTTAAACATCGATAAAAAGTCAAATATAAATTATCGTAATCGTAGTCATAAAAAAGCTTTATTTTCTCCTTGGATCCAGAATCTTATTTTATATAACGTTCTGAACCCCAAGGAAAACATCGATCTATCACAAAAAGTAGACATACAAGTTTGTAATTTGCCGCCAATCCAGATGGTAGATATTTCTGTGAAAAATGATTCCGAAACTAGCGAAAGTGTTTTGAACGAAGAACTTGGAGAAATGGAAGAAGTTCAAAACTTTTTAAAAGAATGTGACTATGAGCAAGATGAGATACTCATGGGGTGTGAGAACAAGTTAAGTAATTCTTCTAATGATATTGAAACAAATTCAAGGTTGTCTTCGGAGTGTGAACAGAACAAAATGTCGAGGTGCACATCACCTTTGATCTTGAGTAAAAAGCTTTCAAAAGTCACTAGAAGAACGAGTAAAAGGTCCTTGTCAGATAGTGCAATTGAAAGATACATTGATGAAAGCGACGAGCAATTATCTTGTAAAAAGTCTAGAAAGTGTGAAGAAGGCTTCGTGCAATCTCAAATATTTGCGTCTAATTTATGTAACATACTTCAAGCTAATAGACGGAATTCTATTTCATCAATTTGCAATGACGTTTTTATTTTAATAGACAAAGATTTAATAGTAACAGAAGATAGTGAAAATCACAAAGTCTGTTTTACAGATTTAGAGGCAGTCGGAGATACGGAAAATTATTGTAAGAGTATTAATACAATGTCAGAAAATTTGCCACAAGAGGATAAAGAATTATGGGTAGACGAAGTTGCTCATATGGAAACCATTTTTAGCGACGACATAGCTGAAGATGTTGAAATTAGTACGCCATCATCACCAAACGTCTCCATATCTAATTACGAGACAGTTAATAATACATCATTTATGTTATGTGAAGAAGTGATTAAAAACATGGAGAACGATGTGGATTATGAATTAAATATGTCCAAAGAATATTCTATAGATACTTCATGCGATTTTCCTGAGACACAAATCAATGAAATATTTACAAGTCTAGAATCTCAAAGTAAAGATGAAATATGTTCAGGAATTGAGAGTGAATCGAATGAAAACAAAGAAGAAAATAATACTAATCACCTTGAGAAGTTTTCGAACACTATTATCGAAAATGATGATAGAATACTAGACGATAAAGAAAATTTGGAAGTAGACAATAATTTATTGCAGGAATCTACTATTAATTTGAAGTTCGATGATTATTCTTGTCAACAAAATCCTTGCGATTGTCCGAAATATTCAAGTTCTCCTGAAGTTACTTCCACCACACATGAATACAAAAACCCTGCAATACTTTTAAAAATATCCAGTCATAAAGGTTCAAAAGTATCTCAAATAGAAAATAAAAAATCTACAATACAAAATACAATTAGTTACAAACTTACTGAAAAAAAGAACTACAAAAATTCTAAATCCAACTTTAATTCGTCTGGCACATTAATTACGAAAGCGGCTCAAAAATACATTCCGCCTATAAAAATATCTATGTCCGACTTGAAGGTAAAATTACCACTGCCGAAAAATAGCCTTGATAAACTAAAACAGTTAAAAAATTCCAAAGGTGAACCAAAGATGGATAAAAAATCCCTAAAAACAAGTAGTTTAAGTACTCCAAGACAACAAAAAAAACAAAAGCCCAAATTCGAGGATGTTTTAATGAGTATTGACGAATTTCAATATAGTAAACCTAAAGTAAAAAATAAAAAAATTGGAAAGCAAATACCAAAAGTAGTTATTAAAAAAAATGAAACTGGGTCCCACTATACTAGTAGTTGTTGTTCCAACGATCATGATCGGAACGATCCCGACCTCACTGGAAGAAAATGGCAACCATGGGTGTTTCTAGAAAAAAATAATTTTATTGATAAAATGGCTTTGAGAAACAAAGTGAAAGCTATTTATTGCCGAAGAAAAAAAACATTCGTATTTGCAGAAAAATTCCGCAAATATAAATCAGTGTATAATGCAAAGTTTGTTATATCTCAACCAAAAACTAATGATTTAAAGAAAGGAAACCTTAAATACACAATACGGCTAAAGCATAGTAATTGACTTACTACTTTCTTGGTAAAAGTCGATAACAATATTATAATTTGTTAGTATTGTAATGCATAATATATACACTTAAATTACAATACTATCCCTGACTTCCATATTAAAATTTATCTACATTCCTAAAATTCTTCTATCACGGTAGACTATAATATATTAGTTACCTTATTCTGTTAAATTAGTTTTAGCACTTATGTGATCCATAAATATCAAAGAATAGTTAATTTATAAAAATATAGTGCAATTTTAATTGATCTGTAATTTGTTATTTTTTTTAAATTCTATTTTAGTTAATTTGATCATTCCATATTACATTTTATTATATTTGTGTGGATATATGGACTGCATACATAAGATTTTTTATCATTCACGTTATTGCACCATCGCCATAAATAAGTATTAGATTGATAATTTCTTAAATATTCTATATTTACCATTATCATTATGTCATTGTAAATATATTGTGATACAGTTAAAGTAGATTAAGAAAAATATTATCTTTATCAGATATTTAATATGTTTTTTCATATCTTTATCGTAAAAGTATCGCAGCTCAAAGTGGTTGCTATTGCTCATTTAATTATAGATAAGGCATGTGAAAAGTTTATATATTGTGCAGATAATTTATATTTAGAGAATAAATTAAAATAAATTATAGTACTAGAGTACAAAATATATAAAATGGTGTTAGTGTAAGACATGTATATACTAATATATTTACTGTGACCAATAATTGGTATTTACGTTGCCATGAATTACCAAACTATGTTTATCATTTATTACTAACTAAATTAAAGAACCAAAGGATAAGAAATTAAAACTTCCTATTAACTAATGTGCCTGATTCTGCTTTTCAAATCGTGTTATTGTACAAATAGTTCGTGATAGACGTCCAAATTCAAAGAATCTTTTTAAACGAAATGTAAATTTTTGACGATAGCTTAATGTATTTTCTAGACCTTGTTGAACTTTAAACATGCATTACAGTGCCTTCAGCTTTGTTGTATCTATTTGAAATATGTATTTTAATATACAAGCTAAGCCATGTTTTATTAAAAATGTTATACATATACTTACTGTGTCGCCCGAATATACATATATAATAAAAATATAGCCTTAATAGCGAAAAATATATGTATTACGGTTTTGTAGGCAGGTGAGGTATAATGATAGGCTGACTATATTTGTGGGTAGACGCAATCACGCTCGTCCACTGCAACGACACTGGCGTAAGGTACGTAATTGTGGCCTTATAGAATCTATAAATATACAATGTTTACTTCGGAAATGGTTATCTCTTATTATCTATTGTAAATTATTAAAGTCTACATGTAATTGCTGTAAAAATGTTAATTTATTTAATGCTTTAGCAATATTCATAACATCTAGCTTCATTCCGGTGTTATTCTTTTTCTATTGATATTGCGCCCACTGATCTCAAAAGCACTAGCTTTTTATAGTCTGGTGTGATTTTCCTAAACTATGTTTAAATTAAAAGACTATTTTTATATTATATACAGGGTGTTTTAAATATACCAAATATTGTGCTTTTATGTGCAAGTGTTGCCTTCATAGATATAAGAAATTAGAAATAGGTATAAACTGTACTGTACCGATATATTATATATACATATTATGTATATGTTGAGTGGTTTATTGACTGTTAAATAATTTATCGTAGGTGTAAAGATCAATCAGAATCAGTTATATATTTATTATAAGGCGGGTATTTATAAGATTTAATTGATTTGTTAAGTATGTTTGTACAAAAATATTTCTTAGGAAATATTAGTAGAGAGGAAAGTGCTCAATTCAGTGAATATGAACTAAGAAGCAGCGCTGTTATCATGTTGGAGCTGGATCACTCAAAAACATTTTTTATATGTCGACGGTAGTTTTCATTTGAGAGAATTGTTTAAACACCGTTAGGCACTCGTGAGAGAGAGTTGTTGTGTTATGCACTTTTGTTATGTTTGTTAAGAGTTATTAAATATATTTTAGTAAATTTCGAAGCACTAATTAAGGGTTACGGATTAGTTCTAATTTATTATATCGTTCAAATGTTAAAGCATATCTTTATGTGCTACCAACTCACATAGTGTTTCATTGTAGAGGTTAAGATATGTCACTCCTTTTTGAAATTGTGTGTGGATCGGTTGTTACAGCGCAGTGTTCGTAAATATGGTTTATGTTTTAGAGTGGTTTATCGTTTTGAAATTGTTTTAATTGACCAAATATATGTGTTCTAAATAAAAAAACAGCATTTTTATTTGAATAGATATCGTTTATTGAATAAAATTAGCCAGGTATGTTTACTTTGACAGCTTCTTGACGAATAGCACTAATTAAATCTAGATTGATGAGGAACACGAAGCGGAGACCGGCAATCTGGAACAAAAACATATCTTTAATACAAATAATGTGAGCCTTACAAGTAATTTCCCGTACAGACCCAATGTGATTGTATTTATTGCCAAGCACTGTTGTGGCTTCAACTATCTTAATTGCAACACAAACGTCACGTCGCGGTATAACTAAGTCCAAATTCGCATTGTCGACTGCGCAAATTCGCTACATTAATGTTGCCACAAGTAGCAAAGTCGCTGCGTGGACGATGCAAAATCGCTGTGCCGACGTAGCAGTCTCTGCCTCAACGTCGCAGAGTCCCTGCCGCTAAAACGCCTATGCGATAGCTAACGGCCTGGCCACGGACACAGCGGTGCGAATTGCGGCGCGGTGAGCGGATCGTCTGTCTCTCTCTCACTCGCGCGTCGAGTATTGCCTCGCCGCGCCGCAAATCGCACCGCTGTGGCCGTGGCATGGCGCATACATTTTGTATGTCACGTCTTGCCGCTCACCTCGCCGCTCGCCGCGCCGCAATTTGCACCGCTGAGTCCGTGGCAGAGCGGTAAGTGTTAATGCGCCGACATGTAAGAGTTGCTAGTAAATAAACTTACACATCCACATGCTAGTTGGCGCTATCAAAAGAGGAAACTCAAAGAATATGGGCACAGAGTGGCATGCAGCTATTAATAAAATTTATAATTATGTAGTAGATAGCTAATAAACCATGTAAATATTGAAAGAAATATTTGTTCTGTCATCCACATAAAAAGCATCTAATAATTTGTATGAGACACGACAGCCGTTGTTTTGTCATTATTGGAAAGTATGTTGTCATGGTAACGTGTAACACGTTGCCGAATTGTCATCCGTTATTTTGCCCTACAATAGTGTATTTCAAGTCGAAATACCTACTGCAGCATTATATATATTGATATAGCCATTATGTTACCGAGAACTAATATCTATTTAACAAAAAAGTTTAATTAAAATCGGTTCAGTAGTATTTGCGTGAAAGCCGCACAAGACACAGAGATGTATAGATTATAGATAATATCTTTCATATATTAACAATTTTACGGCACTTAAGTAAAACCTTTGCGACAATCCTATTTGTAGTGGCACCCGAGCATGCTGGCAACACCCCCCGAGCACCGCGATTTTTCAGTCAGCACGGTCATATTCATATACCTCCTTAGTTAACAAAATATTACCATGAATGTGTGTCGAGTCGCGGTACGACGGCTTCTACGGCGACACACAGATTTGAATTGAAAATTATTTCGGGACGGCTTTTCGCATGTGCTTCATAGCAATTCTCCTTTATCACAGAATCTTGCTGAAAAATTGCGTGCTTAATTACAGTAATGCGTGCTAAGCCAAAATCCTAATTCGGAGCTATCGTAGAGATAAAAAAATGGACTGTCATGCCCTAATCGCTTTATAATGTACCTATTTGGTTATGTTATCTTCCGATTGTACATAGACGCAATGAGTTCCAAGAAGCGCCTTTGAAATGTTTTCAACAATTAATGAAATAAGTATTAGAGTTTATTGGTAGCGTGACCGAAGCATAGATCAGTCAGCGTTGGGCGAGTTGGTATTTAGTGTTTCTTAAAAATACAAAAATCTTCTGCCACACCAACCTGACAAAGTTAGTTCACCCGAAAATTGCATATAACTAAAAACTTCTATCTTATTTATAGTTCTATCTAGGCTAGCGTATGGTGACTCAAATATCAAAGATTGGGGAGGTTAAGTATTTAAATAGACTGCGATATTGTAAAGGTTTAGGGTGAAAACCAGACTCACCTCGATAACACTATTGTGGTTGAGTTTCGCTTTATTGCCTTGAAGGACGGGACGACCGTCGACGAAAATTGGCCGCTTCCCTTCCGACGACATGAAGAAGTCGCCACTGTTTCTGAGCCGGATCGTGGCCTGTCTCCTGGACACCTTCGCCGCTGGCCCCTCCAGAGTCAGATCCACATCAATAGTATGATCTCTGGTGCTTCGTCCAACGGCAATCTGTTAATGAAAATAAACAATAACATTGGTACAATAAGGATATTGATAGTTGATGATACATTTCTCTTCCATCGGCATTTGTTTTATAAACAATATGACCAATCACAATCACACATTCTAGTATAGAATTTGCTTTGGGGTTTTTATAACGGTGATACAATAATTCGTACAAGCTCTTGTAAATCCAGTTAACACGTTAGCGTGCGTCGGTTTTCTCTTAAAAATCAGTGAATATTTTCGTACAAGTTAAGAATACGGCCTACTATGGTAAAAATACATTTAGTGCCGATACCGTCATACCCGGATAGATGAGACGTGGACTTTGTCATAGAAATTTAATCAAAATTTCTGCTAATGCTGTTTTCTTTTAGAGATTCGTCCCTTGGCCCATCTCAAAATTATAGTAGATGTAAGTTTAATTTAGTATTGTGATGACAGTTTATAAAAATGACCGCTCTACCCGCGTTTACAATGTGTAACGACAAAGGGGAATTCGAAAACGGCTTAATGATGCGTCTTTACCATATAACCATTTGTAATTTAAATTATAATGTTATTCTTATTTAATTTAGTAATAAGTCTTTTGGGATTTAACAGTTTAAAAAAAGTAATTGAATACAAATTTGCAGATCATAAACCATTAGTTAGTGCTTTGAAGGTATTTTCTAATTTTCTTCAAATAAACCTACGATAAAGTTTGCACCTTCAAGAAGAAAAATATTTATCTCATTAAAATATTTTTAGAAATAATATTATTATTTTACATATTTTCAATTGTGTGATTGTGACTTCATAAAATAGTTTAAGATAGGACATTCGTTAAGTATTAAAACGTTCAGTTTTCTTTTAATTATTCCAATTATTATTTTCGTCCCAAAATGATATACTTATTAAATTGGCACACTGTTTCCAACAAAAATCTAAGCGGTTTAATTCAATTGGTTTTTAATTTTAACCCACAAAAGACTTAGGTACTACTTAAATAAATAAGAATATCATTATTCTAAATTAAAATTTTCGTAGATATAATATGGTTGGGACGGGTGTAGAAACCATTTCCTATACAAAAATCGCCATGCTCATTTGCTTTCTAAGATACTAGAACTATACACTTCGTTTGGCGTCAAAAAAGTTTTTTTTTATCTTTAATTTGTTTAGAAAGGTGTTTTCTCATACAGTGACTATGCCACTCCCATTTAATAATTAATCTATTAAATTAGTTTATAAACTAAAAAAACTTAATACTAATAGGAACATGTTCATGTTTCGACTCACGGAAATATAAGTTGTGCAGTTAAAATGAAACACAGCCTATGTAATTGGTGATGTTTCTATTAGTGAAAAAATGGTTAAAAGTTTCAGTAGTTTTGGAACCTATTCGAAACAAACAAATATATTATCTTTTTTCATTATATTATGTATTACTTAGTATATAGTATAAATAATAAGCGCAGTAGTCATGGGCTAGTCACCAAAACTTTCCTGCTGACTTGTCAATATGCATTTAAAAAATCAACAATGTAGGCTTTTTAATATTTGCCTATTTTTAGGGTTCCGTAGCCAAATGGCGAAAAACGGAACCCTTATAGATTCGTCATGTCCGTCTGTCAGTTTGTCACAGTCATTTTTTTCCGAAACTATTGGGAAGTAGTTGAAATTTTGTAGGTTGATGTATACTGTGAACCTCGATTTTTTACTAAAAAATAAAGGGGCACTGCATACATATAACTGAATCTACTTTTATTTTCATGCAACCTGTATGTGTAGAGTGACGTGTGTGGTGGGAAAGTGGAAAAATGAGTGTGCCCTCTAACTTTTAAAATAAGACAGTGAGAAATCTAAAACATATATATGCTGTAGATCTAAATGAAAACTCGCAACGAAAATTGGTTTGGTAAAAAATCATTAATAGTTTTGGAAAATAATACATTTTCAAAAAAAAACGCTAAACTTTGTAGTTCATACAAACTCTATGAAATACAAAGTTATTTTATTTTCTGGTAAAAAATGTCGCAAAAAGTCGCCTATATCTTTCGTTGGTACGGAACCCTCGGTTTGCGGGTCCGACTCGCACTTGGCCGGTTTTTTATTATAGCTTATATCAGTCATGTTTATTACGTAATCATCATTTGCAGTCGAAATCGAGTCCATGAGATTTGTCAACACATGACATAATTACAAAAATAGAACAAAATAAGAGCGCAGTGCGCACACGCATCCTTTCCACATACTAAAACTAAGCATGTACGCATGTAGTGTACTGTAATACATTTCTATATTACTTCACTAAAACATTATCATACAGGTACAGTCAGCATCAGAAGTGGCCGAACACATTTTCACATTTCAAAACATCTATACCAAATTTGCCCAACAAGTATACCGCCAAAACACCAGCATCACAACACAGGTCAGGACAGATGTTTTGACTTGTGTTGTGATTTGGTTTTTATTACTGGAGAGGAGGCAGTGACGCTGCTAGATGCTCGCACCGAGATGACAGCGGCCCGCAGCGTAGCCAAGATTCATCATCTATAATATACTATATACCGTCCATACCGCATGAAACTGCTCGCCGCTTCTCTGCCGGTCTGAATTGAGCCTAAGGGCTACATTTCATTGGGAAGCCATGGCGGCGCAACCAGTCGCCGGCTGCCAGAAAATCACGTACATTTTCTGTTCCGTTTGGTTGCGCAACCAAACGGACACCAGGTGAGTAACTCTCTATAGACCTGTATATATTTTTCTGCCAGCCGACGACTGCTTGCGCCGCCATGGCGTCCCAGTGAAATATATCCCTAAAGGTGCCTTGCCTTTTCCGAAAGGCACCCCCGAGGCAAAGGGTCTCTCTTATGCGACTTTTACCAAGTCTGACGAGCTCCTGCTACGTCACTGAGACATTAGAAAACCGATAATCAACTTTTGTTGCTCACTGTACATGATACGAATAAATGAATAATGCAATTGCGAAATGTACGCAATGAAATTAATTATTAACCAAACGCGTCTTAAGCGTGTTATTACTTATTAGGGAGATAAGGAAAATACCCTTTTAAAATACGCCGAGGTAACTACGTAAGTAAGACGTAATAAAAATTTGTATTTATTTAAAATATATAATAATATGCAGATGTAGGTTTTTTTTCATCGTAATTTAAATTCCGCATAAAATCATTATACCTCGACTACACGTGCCGATGCGATACTGTAACACTGCAATAACACCACGTCTTACAAGTCATTTAGAGAATAACACATCGCTACCTTTACATCTTCTAACACTGATATAGGAAGCGTCTTTGGCGCGATATGCCGTCTCGAGCTATTTTAAAACTACCATCTTAATTTTACTTATTATACTTAGTACTAGTTTTCGTGGGAGATGCCGACGAAAACTCGATGGGTACAGAATATTCTTCAGGACGTACTTTAAGACAACCATACAAACATTGTAATAACAGTAAATGTAATATAATTTAATTAAAAAAGGAATATCTCGGGATGCATCTTCCTATCTGCAGGAGAGACGAGAGTGGGTCTCCCTTTCGACACTAAACTTAGTGTCGTCGGACGATGAGCACTTATAGCAACCTGATAAAACTTCTCGTCACTTCCACGGAATAAATTCCGGTCGAAAAAATTAAAAGTGTAAGCCTATTTTCGACCCAGCGAATATGGAATAAAACTGCATTTATAACCAGTTACTGTCTCAATTTTAAGACGCAGATGTACAGAAAAATAAATAGGAGAAAATATAATAAACTAGTCAAAGAAACAAAATAATCTTTAACCACAACATTTGACACCGATATACCTAATTGATTCAACATATACGTCAACCTTTAGTATGTGCCTTTGAAACTAGACCATATACTAGATCACAACAACTGTCAAACACTCTCAGCTAACACGCTCTCAGAGACACCACCGCGCTACTGGTGTAGGAACACGCAGAAGTCCCCGGAGATGGATGTGAAACACACACTCCAAGCCAGACACACGTCAAGTCAGACGCATACACGTCCGACT
The DNA here is from genome assembly GCA_001625245.1 of Calycopis cecrops. Classification (NCBI taxonomy): domain Eukaryota; kingdom Metazoa; phylum Arthropoda; class Insecta; order Lepidoptera; family Lycaenidae; genus Calycopis; species Calycopis cecrops. The sequence continues at coordinate 19,220 of LUGF01007911.1, read as the reverse complement.
ACGAGTAGTCAAAAGGACACCTTCAGAGTAGGGACTAATCCCAATACGATTCTCGATTCACCTGACACCTAGCTCAATAATACTGCCGTACCGGTTAAGTATCTATTGAGAGAGTTAAGTATCTATCTATATCTATGAGACTACCGCGCGCGACCTTTTTTTTTTTTTTAGATAGAAACTATGCTGAGACAGAAGGTAGCTTCATCGATATGAGAAGTGAACTCGCTGGGGAGCTCTAGCCTCTGTATTTGTGGTCGATAGGGGGACAGACCCCCCCTTCTTTCCCACACTAATGGGAAAAGGCAAACCGGACTATTGCTACTAATAGGTTATACTATTATTATCATGGCCGAGGACAGCGGGTGTCCTCAACTCCCCACCTCTAACGGAGGGGAGCAGCTTGCGCGCGACAGCTAAAAAGTGGCCGACACGGGTCATGAGCTGGAAGAAAGCGCGCAAGCTATTCGCCGGTTAGAAGGAGAAGTGACAGATTGCAGATCCCATCCATGAGCCATTTATTCATGAACCAGAGCAGAAATGATTAACTTCTGACAATTAAAATAATGTTGAAGACATATTATATAACGTTTTCAATGAACAACATTGTACTTATTTATACATAAAAATATTGCTGTCCGTATTTGTAATTCGATTACACTTTTAAAAAAATAATTTTAAATTTTAGCGCCAAAACACCGCTGACGTCACAGTTTCAAACCCGTTGTAACGGCTGGCTTAATTGGCACTTGGTAACTTGGACGGACCCGGCGGACTACGCCAGCAGTAGTGGGTTCGAATTCCGCCCAAGTCACGGATTTTATATCATATTAATTTATAAAATAATATATGTATTTTGAAATTAAAAATATTAAATATATGAAAATAATACAGTACTTTTTGTTCAATTTGATAAATTTAAAAGAAAATGTGTTAGTATTTTCAGTGTGTTCGTCGCATTTTTGTCTAACACATTGTCCTATTTATTTGTTGAATTATTTAAAAATTTGTATAATTTTGTCAAAATTTTTGTCACGTTGATCATTTCTTTGATATTTTCGAAAAACTAAAATAACAAAAAAAAAGGTTAAAATTCTTTTTTTTACGAAAGCCAAAGCCAGTTGAAGTTATTGTACAATGTACACAATGTAATTACCAAGTGCTGTTAAGATATATCTTTATCTGTGTGCGTCTCATTACAATGCGAAAAACAAACAGATAATGTTATTGACGGGACCAAGTAACTGATAGTGCTATCAGGGAACCGACTTCGACTGTATCCGCCTCGACGCCAGTGTTTTTACGTGCGCATATTGTTTTATAAACAGTGTGTGATTGGTGCTGTGCTCTTCATGATGTAATTATAACACTTATGTCATTTGGACTGGAAGAATGGTTGCATATTGGGTTGGACGACGCTGTAACTCGATCATCGAACTGATCGCAGGTGGTAGGTCGATCTTTGAAGCCAGGTTGAAGTGATTGGCCGTCTTGGCGTCCAGGAACGGATGGTTAAGGTTTATAATGAAGATGTGCACTATTCTATCAAATCATGGACCTTTTTTGTTGTATCCTAGCTGTCTCGACAGAAGTTCTCCTGGCACTTGAAGAATATGTTGTCATGGTAAAGTAACGTGGCCGTGGTTCTTTACAACCCAACTATTAAGATTTGCAAGCCTATAACAATAGGGAGTGTGTTTAAAAAATGGGTAACATACCAATTTTCAAAAATAAATTAATTAAGTACCAAATGCGGTACAGTTGTATTAAGTTTATGGCAGCACAAAAAAAAATCATTTACATGGACAATAAATAAAACAAACGTGCCATTAGAGTTTCTTGGTAACTGAAAACTTCGTCACCATCAGATCCACAAACATCCTTACCTATATTTAATACGCAATCGTCGTCTCCTTTCCTCTTGCTATCCAATGGGCAACCCAAACCTCGTACATCGCAGGATTTAATTTTACTCCGAACAATGTTATAACCTCCCCATATTCCGCAAGGGAGCTACGCCCTCTGAGGACATTCGAGGAGTTATGCTTGCTCAAGTTGTATTTAAAGATCTTAGTAATAAGACAGACTACATAGGTACATCTACAGCGGGCGTGGAATAAACAATCTTGCATTTAAATAACTGCCATTTGTTTAAATACTTTGTAAATTACAGGTGTAATTAATGACATGACTAATTTGACTGTTCATATTAAGCCATAATAAGCCACAGTTCAGTCGCGAACCGTAATCAAAATCAAAATTTAAATCAACATTTTTTTATAGCTTAGGTAGGCAAACGAGCAGTTGGGTCATCTGATGTAAAGTGATCGCCAACGTCCACAGACATCCGTAACATCAGAGGTCGAAGAGATGACCTTTGAGGAAAGAATAAGCTCTTTTATTGAAGATCCCTAGGTCGTATCGGTCTGGAAATAATACCGAATAATACATGTTTTACAAATCTGTTTTTGAGTTTCAATTCGCTAAGGCTGGTTCAACCCTAGCCCTGGCCTGAGTAAATCGGCGAAACAAGCGCAGCGAGATAGTTGTAAAAGTTATACATAATAATAACCCTTACTACAGTATACCGTCCACAATGAGCTGTTTTCCAGTATTAAAAATAAAAGCTTATTGAATGTAATCTTTAATTAATATGATTTTTAAAGACATAATGTAGTGAAATAATTTTTAAATAATCAATATTTTATATTAAAATCTATTTTTTTTTAATATTTATTTGTATTCATAAGTCACGTGACACGAAACGACGTGGAATTGACGATGACGCAACACGTGCATGCTGATTCCGAAATCTACTGATAGTATCAGTTAATTACATTAAAATGTAACTTTTTTCTGTATTCTGTAATATGCATTCATTCATTTCATTCATTCATTCATTCATAGTACTATCCATTTGTCAAATTTTTAGCTCATCTTATGGATTTGTTAACTGACAACAACAACAAAAAGTTCTAAATAGTAGGTACTGGCAGTAATTTTCGGAACTGCGGTACTAATAGTAGAAACTTAAAGAACAGAAAGGAATTATATTATCATTTTAACTAGCTGCGCCCCGCGGTTTCGCCCGCATAAATTTAGATTCCGTGGAAAATAAAAAATCATCCCATGGCATCCCTCAGGAACATTTTTTCGGGATAAAAACTATCCTATGCGTTAATCCTATATGTGGTTACCAAATTTCATGAAAATCGGTTTAGCGGTATTTGCACGAAAGAGTAACTAACAACAAACAAACATACAAACTTTCGTATTTATAATATTAGTAGGATTGTGTAAGCGTAATAATTACAATATATAATAATTATGTATTATTTAAGTATTATTTTAAAAACGGTTAGCACTGTTCGTCAGCTAAGTACCTAAGTAGGTCATTTTTTAGCGTAACATACAAAATAATACGTACCTATGTGTATGTATGTAATTGGTTATGCAGACGACACTTGATACAATAAGTTTACGCTTACTTGTTTGTGTGAACGTGACCTACTAAAGACTTATCTCTTATTTAATACATTTTTGTATTCTTACTAGCGGACGCCCGCAACTTCGTTTACGTGAATCCGTTGTTTTACCGCAGTCGGTTAAAAAGTAAACTATAGTCTTCCTCGTTAAATGAACTAACTAATACTGGAAGAATTTTTCAATTTTCAAGAAATTGTTCCAGAAATTAGCGAGTTCAAACAAACAAACAAAGAAACAAACTCCTCAGCTTTATATTATTAGTATAGCTTCAGTAGGAGGTAGAACCATGCAACATTGAAGCCAAATTCGGCTATCACGAGCGGGAAAGTACCTCTCGACGGACACCGACAGAAAGTGACAGTGTGACGCTTCTTGCGGTTTGCGGTTATGGTGCGTCTGCCTTTGAAGTGACTCACATGAGAGGGAAGAAAGCAGGAGAACATGTTCTCCACCACCACCACCCTATGTCCGCCATTGGGATGCCTTTAACATTTATAATAACACTAGCTGCGCCTGCGGTTTCAACCAATCGAATTACGATCCCGTGGAAAATGATCCCATGATCCCATACGAACATTTTTTTCGGGATAAAAGATCCTATGTTCCACGTTTTTCACTATGTGTATGCCAAAATTCAAGAAAATCGGTTCAGCAGTTTTCGCGTGAAGAAGTAACAAACAAACATACAAACTTTCGCATTTGTAATATTAGTAGGATAACATAATATTAACGGCCTGACTGAGTCCTGTTCTCTACAATCATATTTTTTTAGAATAGAACATTCTCGCAAAATCATGATTCCCAATGTTGTACCATAATTTCCGAATATAATATGGACCCAATTGTCCGCGACACGATAGCAATCTTTATGCTTTGTAAATACAACAACAATGGAAGTAATATAATTTCATGGTTATTATAATACACAGCTTCCTTGTTATATAAACTAAAATTATTTTACCAAAGCATCAAATCAAAATATTTATATATAATTCCAAAACAAAATAAAAATTCAAAATATAATTAAAAGCTTTAAATAATATAGATGAGATTAAAATTTTAATACCGAATCACATTAAAATAATAGAAAATCCTAAGTAATAATAAGAAAATTATAAAAACCACTGAAAGTAGAATAAAAAATATAGAACAAATATTTTACTAACAATTTTTCAAAATGAATAATAAAAATTCACAAAATAGTATATGTATACATGACGATACACGAGACTTAAGTTGCATATTATGGCACGGCGTTAAGTAAGCTGCTATACCTATATACCTAGAGCTCCAATAAGCTGTTGGGAAAAGTACGACCTATAGGTTACAGGGTTCTGGAGCTGAGGGTATAAATATATTCAGCCTCAACGGGGTCAAGTTTCGACGGGGACCAGGGCGCAGGTCCGGTGGTGGTTGGATGGCGGAGTCCTTCCACAAGGTATAAAAATATATTATTTGACGCATCTGTAGAAGTTTTGTGTACATTAAAAGTTTACAAGAATAGTAAATACGAATACACAATATAACAAAATAAAATATACATTAATTCAATTAAAAACAATTTTTTTAAGTTAAACACATATTACTTAGGATCTTAAATATATTTAACACGAAAAAATAAGAAGCATTTCTTTTCCGTGATTACATTACATGAAATACAAATTTCGGAAATTAGAGAATCTTATAAATTATACAAATATAAAATAATATTACTTTATATAATATTAAATAGTTGACACAGATCAAATATTAAATTTGCACCATAACAAATTGAATTTTGATAAGCTTTAAATTTAACTTAACTACCTCCACAATTTTTGTATACCTACAATATCAAATATCAACTATTACATAATATAAATATATAAATTTAACAACAATAAGGTACCTCAATCATTTTACGCACGGTGTAAAAATAGACCACTTATGCCATGGATATGTGGCATAAGTGCGGGCTTAGGTCACGCTGTGATAAAAAATATTTTAAGAGGTGCATTACAAGTTAATTTTTTTTCTACAATACCTACTTTACTAATCAATAAATAATAAACAATCTAATAAATCTATGTTAAAAGATTAAAACAAATACATTCAACGCACGTAAAACTTATAAAAATTGAAATAATCGCAATATCTCTCACTTCACGCGTAACAATTAAGTAATTGAAAATTTAATTTAACAAATCGTACACAAAATTAGCAACCGATGAAATGCTTCGCTAAAACCGCAATCAATAGAGCTGTTTCAACAGAATATCCATTCGCTTATCGAAGCTAATTAAACTGAACCGTGTTACCCACATGCATAAATAACACTATAATTATACATTTATGAATGCTAATGAATTCTTGTTTTTTCAAACGTAAGGTCAGATTTGATATGTCGAGTATCGGGTTCGCTACGATAGCTGTTGTCGTATTGATGACTTTAGGAAGCAAACGGCGGTAGACCTTCTGGACAAAACCCCCCACTTTTGGACAGAAGGTCTACCATTGCGGTAAGACAAGAAAACTAGGTGATTGCTCGGTAAGACAAGAAAACTACTTGTAAACTTTATAAAGGAGCTGATATTTGTGTAACGTTATTCAAATGTTTTTTATCGAATGTTTAAATTGTAAATTAGTTAAAAAAGTGATGAACATTCTGAATTTAATTTTAATGTTCGTATCGAATAACTGAAATGTCAAGGTTGCTTAGTTAACGACAAACAAAATGAAATATGAATAAAATGACATGTTCATGGAAAAGATCGTATGGATATGATCAAAGGTCGCCTCCATTTTGTTTTTTTTTTATATCATAACTGAAACGCGCAATTTTCACGCTAATCAACCGTTTTAGAAATTTCGAAAACTATGAAACCTTTTTTAAATATATTTATTCCAAAAGTATGCATTACTTTGGTTGAAAGTTGCTTATCGTTGTTAATTTTCTTATTTTATTTTTTTTAATTCTCTGCACAACTTCGGCTAAGGCTTCTAAAAATGAGATCAAAATCAACTTTTTATATGCAGCTAAGCTATAGCTCCTATAAGCCATAGGTAGGGTTTACGGTATTATTATACAGGGTTGATAAACCCAAGAAGCATTAAATGAAACCACATATTTAGTGTATCATTTCCAGGCGACACAACACAAATCACATCAATAGGAGCAATAGTTTAGTCACAGGATTTTTTAAGTTTTTCTCACATCGTACACGCTGTATCGTAAGCCGATCGCGAGACCGGCCGACTACGGGGTACTGGGGTCATTCACCCCGTGCGAGGTTGCCTCTCACTATCGCCGTCAGTACAAAGCATGTTTAAATACTTTCGCTATTCAACTTGTTTGAAAAAAGTATTTTCGTATACTTGTCTTATATCTCGTATACTTAATATTCTGGATTAACAGTATGCACTTATAGTATATGTGGTTTAATTTAACGCCTCTCGCTTTTATTAACAACAATAATTATAAGACGTGTTTTTAACCTTAAAACACTATAGCCACTTTTCTCCGTTATTGTTTATAATTATTTCTTCGGTAAGAAAGGGGATAGAAAAATTTTCATATTGTGATTTTAAGAAATTAAAAAATGTAATTTGTACCACGTCAGTGTTATTGTAAAAAAACTCCCCTCCAGAACTTAATTTGTAATGCCACCGGAAAATCCAATCACATGCTGTTAAAGTATCTAGGAGTAATATAGAAATTCGGTAATGATGTAGTCCACGCTGCATGTCTAAATCGGCTGGCACGACCGGGAAGGTACCTCCCGATTAAACGACACCGGCGTATAGTGACAACTGTGTAGGAGTGAGGATGAAGGGCAACGCATCTGGATAGCCTTTGTACGGATGTCTATGGGCGTCGGTAGTCATGAAAGTGGCTCCTACTGCTCGTTTGCCCTCTTATACTATTTAAAAAAAAATACTCGTGTCATTCGGTTTAGATTTCCATTTTACAGGATGTATAATAAAAACAGCCTATGTGAAATTAGGAATACCTGGATGTCACAAGTGCTCCATTATTTGCATTGATAGTTGCAAATTGCAATGGCATAGCAATCAGAACTTGTGTGTAGCTGGTTGACCTTATTTAATATCGCGTTCCGATATATAAACAATAATTATTATAAACATAGTAAATATAGAGCGAGGGTATTTCCTTTCAATGAACATTGGAATTAACATTTTTTTCAAGTGCAGTGTGATATTTTTACAACACTTAATACGTCAATGTATGTGTGTCACTCTCTGCTACTGTTTGTTCCAGATAATCTGGAACGACTTGACTGATTGCGATGGAAC
>LUGF01007895.1:21554-33567 GCA_001625245.1 Calycopis cecrops | reverse complement strand
TTGGTGTCTTACGAACTTTTATGGCAAAAGCTGAGAACACGAACTGACCTTTCGGAGGAAGTTATCGAGGTACTTGATTATTGATACAGCAATCAGAATAAATAATAATATCGTCAAATGGAAAAATATGTTTTCTGATGAGTATAGGTTAGGATGTGGGGTGAGACAGGGGGGCTTAACCTCGCCTCTTCTCTTCAACTTATAGGTCGATGAACTGATTGAGGCACTGAGTGAAACTGGTGTCGACTGCTACATAGGTGGCAAAGCAGTAAACAACATTAGCTACGCTGACGACATGGTTTTGCTGGCTCCCTCAATCAGTGCAGTCAGAAAACTTCTCAAAATCTGCGAGGGGTTCGCCGAGACACATGGACTCAGATACAATGAGAAAACGAGCACCTTGCTCCTCTTTCAGGCTCGTGATTGCAAAGTGGGTTCTGTTCCTACAGTGAGCCTTAAAGGCGTTCCGCTTCAAAGAGTTTCACAATTTAAGTATCTGGATCACTGGGTCATGGAGAATCTCTCCGATGATATCATAGATATCAGAAGTAAATCTTTATATCTCTATGGATGATATGGATATTGAGAGGGAGAGGAGGTCACTAGCGGTGCGCGGTAACATGCTTGCCCGAAGGTTTGCTCAATGCTCACGCGATGTAAAAGTGACGTTGTTTAAGGCGTACTGCCAGTCCTTTTACACCTGCAGTTTGTGGTCACACTACACACAAAGAGTGACAAATGACCTCCGAGTCCAGTACAACAACATTTTTAGAATGCTGTTGGGCTTGCCGAGATACTGTAGTGCTTCGGGTATGTTTGCGGAGGCTCGCACTGATGGTTTTTCAGCTGTTCCGCGAAAAAGAATTGCCTCCGTCATGCACCATGTCAGGCATAGTACCAACAGTATTTTGGATGTGTTCGTTGATAATTTTGAAAGTACTACTTGGAAAAAATGGATCAAGGTTTTAGGTTCATGTTGTATAAAAATTACCGTAAATTACCGTACCTACTAATATAGTATTAAGTTATACTAACAAAATATGGAAATATGAATAATCTGAAATAAATATATTTTGTTATTATTGTTATAAATAGAATCCAGAAGTAGATTTTTCAAACATCGATGTTTTTCTAACATCGATGAATATCGATCATCCCTAACAGTTATTTGTTTCACAAACTTTAAAGGTAAATTTGTTTTTCATTTGGAGTAATAAAAAAAGGATTTTTTTTTAACTTTTATATAGGTTTAAGAAATCACCGTTTGTATGGCATCTTCATTGATTATAATATGCTCTAAACTACTACGAATGCCAAGGCGGTATGGATTGCAGCTATAGCCTGCCTATAAAAGGCGAAGAAAAAAAAAAACATTTGACAACTTGTTTTTAATAAAATTGTATAATATATTATTAAATTTAAAAAATGATCACATTTCACAATTGAGTATTCACCGGCCACCGCTGTCTACGTAGTTGACAGTTATTTGTTTCAGTATAGCACTGATAAATGTACTATTTATTTTACCTTGGGATGGGGTAAAGACCCTATTATCTACGCAAAAAAGGATAGGGGGGGGGGATGGACTACGAGACGAGACTTTTACCTTGTGACTTTTACCCAGTGACTACGACTGAAGGCTTTATTGAGACTAGCCGACTACCGGGTATATTATAATGCTCAAATGTGTGCGTAGATAAAAGCGCCTTCTCTTTTTCCTGCCTCTCCTGTTCCGATGGCACGGCAGCCCGACACGACCTGAGTCAGGGGGAAAGCAAAAAAATGTGCGCGTACTGATCTATTCTGCTCATACAATATAAGACGTAACTCTCTCTCTTTCTGTCTTCACTAACTTATATCTCCCTTTCGACCGTTTGCCTCCCCCGATCACACTTTTTGTAACGATCGCGTCACGCATTCATCAGCTTACTCCCCAAGTCAAGCACGCGTAAAAAGTTTTACTTCAAAAACTATTTTATAACACTAACCCTCAAAAACTATTCACAATAACGACCATATTTCTACTAAAATAGACAAACTACCGCATTTCTCGCCATAAACAATGCTACAACAGCGCGCATCTGACAGCCGACTATTCCCGGGCCGGACATGATTAAACCTGTTATAAATAAGCAGTATGAATTCAGCTCGGCGATGTCTGACGTCATTGAATCTACGCCGATTGCCCACGTAACGTTTATATCCCTGGCATTTCATAACTTCTTGACGGAGATGTAAGTTTACTGGAAAGTACTTGTATCTATGTTATAAAAAAGGTCTAAGAAAGGAAATAAAACTCGTTGCAGCTGTGCTACTTACAACAGACGGATGGGAGTGCGGCGAAGGCTTCACGCGCAGCTTATGCCCCTCCCTAACAAAGATCAGACGTCAGGCTGGGAACCTGGCTTCATTGCATGGCCTCGACGTCGGAGGGGGCTGATGTTGGTTGTCCATCATGCACTCAGTAGGAAGACTTCTGTCCCTATGAAGGACTGGAAAGCCGCCAGGTGCCCTGTTGTTGACGGATCCGGGGCACCTCAATATAGGCGAGCGACGGCGCCTGCGGGGTTTCAGTGGGTATTCGGCATAGCTGCGGGTCCCACACATCCATCGGATCTCACCTAGGACCGGCGGTGGTGCGTAAAGCATTTCCCTGCAAAAAATGCTACTAACAAAAATAAGCATTTTTCTTAACCTATCTTGATCAACAACGCCTCTATATTGATTATGGGAGATCGGCTCGCAGGTAAGATCTAACTTTGCCAAAAAAATCCTGCCGGAAGAATACTTTCTGAACCAATTATTTCCACCTAGCTGGTGGTTTTATAGTCTTTAAATTGTGTTCCCAAAAATTCTTTTTTTATTGTCAAAGAATAATATTCTGCCATCGGCTAAGACAAGCCCGGATCTGAAAAAACCGCCTTTCCAAGGGGAACCTTAATTTAAAATTATTACAATTCTTAAACTGAGACAGCACGAAAGACCCATTACCTTCAAGATGCCACCGACCTCTCACAAAGCACTACATGTGGTTTGGTGATCGGTGGAAAATTTGAGGTAATATGATGAAGGAGGGTGACATAATACAATCTCGGTTATAGGATTCAAAAATCGCGAACAAAATTCAGCTGATTTACTCCCTGCCTTTGAATAGTCGTTGAGCATCGGAACACAGCGATAAGCTTCAGCTGCCCGTTAGTCTTTTCAATGAACAGATAACCCAAAGCCACATCCAGCCACGTAACTCCTTGCCGCGCGCTGGTATTCGCGTCACGTGCGCTCGGCCGCGGTGACGGATCGGCCGGAGCTACTACACAAAGATAAACTCGGTATTGCGAAGGCACCGCCCTTACCGCCCGGATGTACGCATCATATTTTATATACGCTATTGGAAACGTATAAGTTTGGACAGGAGGTAGCGTATAAATAGGGCCAAGTTGGTTTGGAATGTTTTATTATACTTACTAGCTATTTCACGCGGATTTAGCTGCGTAAAATGCATCCCAAGGGAAATTAACTATTACAGTATCAACAGTTTAGATAAGTTTAAATCAATATCCTTTTTAAATTTTCGGCGATGCGTGGTCAAAGAATCAAACAGGCAAAAGATTGATTCCATTCACCAGACACAATTTTGTTACTATTTTCAATGAACAGACTTTCATATCTTTTAAGCTTCGATCTATGTCTATGCTAATTGTTATATCAACATTCGTAAAATACTTTTGCGGTAGATATACTCGTAACTTGAACTTTAAGCGAAATGAATTAGCTTTATATAAATTAAGTACAAGAATAACTTGCAAACGAATACCAATTCTCGTAACGAAGTCTCTCTAATTGACACACCGCAATGGTTAGTCGCTAATAAATAAATCGTGTTCGGTTCGAGACCGTCCGAAAAGATCCTAAAATACAAACGACTTGAAGCTGTTAACTTTATGGAGCCTTAAAATAAAATATTAATTAAAATACTGCGATCTCTGCCACGAATTTATATTGCAGACAATATTCATTATCGATGAAAATAAATATGCCAGTGAGTTTTTATTTATGTCTATAAATGTAATGAAACTTTAGTTATTTGTAGATACTTCTGATTGATACAAGGCTGAAATGTTGGTTTATTCGATTGAATGTGCTAATTTCAGCAAATACTTGTATGATTTGCAATTTTCTTTCTGTGTTAGATAGCCTATTACCGACGAGGATTATAAGCTGTATATCACTAGGCTGTGACACAAATAGAAGCGGAGTATGCGCTACTGGTTATTTATAACTCAATATTAAACCCATTTTTAGTATATGGGGCCAAACAAGTAATCGGGCTCTCTTGATAACCACCGACATCGCTACGGAGGCTACTTCTGCCTTTCTCTCCTTTGCCCTTACTCCTTTTAAAATCACATGTATTCATTACTAGCTGTACCCTTCGTTCGTTGCTACGCGTGGCGCTTTCTATCGAAAATCGGTAGTATCAGAAACTTTCCCGAGCTCATGCACAACAACTTTGCTAAAGATCATTATATGATCAAATGTATAGTTTAAGATTCTGTAAAGAACATACAGACAAACATTCAAAGATTTAAAGAACCAATAAAAGCATAAATTGAGAATGTATAATTCGAATCGCCTGTTTGCCAGAATAATTACGTGAAAGAAAAAGGTTAAAAATACTAACACACATTTTGAAAGTATACATTATTGCTTGAGATGTAACTTAAGCGAAGCGGTGTAATGTATACATACGATATGAATAGAATAACAAAGTTACGTTGATTTTGTTATTTTGTTGTTTGAGCAAACAAATAGTTGTTTCTATTGTTGTTGGTGTCACGGCGAGTGTGTTTTAAAGTCTGACACAAGTTGATGTTCGTATGGAGTGTTGTATGGAAGGAGCGCCGTCTGCTATTTAAATTTATTATCATCATTCGCCTGTTGTCTTTAATTGTCCTTTTTCTAATAGCGCTCTACTGTGCTCGTTCTCTATTTCTAGCTCTCCATTTCCAACCGCTGTCAGCCGTCAATCTGCTAATATTCCTTCACCTAGCTGAAGTGCGTCTTACAGGTGATATGTTTGAAATGCATTGTTTTTCTGTTCTTGTATATGTTTCATATTAATTGTATTATTTAATGATTCGTGTATCAACGTTGTTAGGACACAATACGCACCTACTGGAACGACGATGCCACGTGGTCTACTCTATATAATTTCGACATGCCAGTCGGACTTGTGAAATAAGGAACACAGACAATAAACTTGATAACTTTTCAGAACTGTAACTCTTGATATATCTTTTAATATAAAGGAGACAATTGGTATTTTCTTCTTATATAATACTATCTGTTCCCGGCGGTTTCACCCGCGTTTAATTTCATATGAATTTCAACACCTTATTTCACCCCCTTAGGGGCTTAATTCCTAAAATTCCCTTTTAGCGGATGCCTATGTCATAACATCTACCTGCGTACCTGATCCGTCCAGAGGTTTGAGCTGTGCGTTGATAGATCAGAATGTCAGTCAGTCACCTTTGAGTTTTATGTATTATATAGATTGATAAAAAGGTGGTGTTGAGAAATAACAAAAAAATAGTGTACTCAACTCGCGACATTTTGTAAGGTTTGGGAACTATTGTTTTTCGCCGGATACTTTAAGTCCAACGTTCATTTAAGTTGGTAAGTTGGTCATCCTTCTACATCCCCACTCTCCATAATTACAAGTGCGAGTGAGAGTTGAGCGCAAACTGCACTCAAGTTCGACTCGAAACTCCGACTTAGCCAACTTCACCAACTTAGCCAACTTGGCCAACTTTATTCAAATTGTTGCAATTTTTCCAACTCGTACACAACCTGACGGCGATGTTACGTTAAGTTTCAAGTTTAAATTATAATTTGAAATTTTGTTTACGAACGTTCCGCGTGATGCGCGGAGTTGACTTTTTATTTTGCATGTTTCAAATGTTTTATGTAATGGTACATTTTTAAATTTTAATCTAAGTTATGTGCTTCTCTGGAACGTAATGGCCCTGGTGTGTTCGAGTCGATTGTGAATGTCAGTGATGAGCAAAGCCAGAATATTTTTATTATACCTTACTAGTTTCCGCTCGCAGATTCGCCCGCGTGGATTTCGGACTTCAAAAATGAAGTTACCTATACTAATAACCTATTATACTTATAAAACATCTTGAATTATTCTATCTATTAAAAACCCCATCAAAATCAGTTGCGTAATTTTTAAGATCTAAGCATAAGCATACAGACACATAGACGACGGAAAGCTACTTTGTTTTATACTATGTAGTGATAATATATAATATATTCATGTCTGTGAAACAATAGAAATACACATACAAAATTTCAACCTAATCGATCAAGCCTGTTAATAGTTGGTTAGCGTGACCTACCGGTTTCAATTGTATTTTTTAAGAAATCCAGGAATCCATCGAAATACCCTTATAAATTTCAACCCAATAGGTTTAGCCATTTAGACATTTACCCGTTTTCCCATGAGAATGGGGATAAAAAGTAATTCGGTTCATCCGTTCTTGAGTCATAAATAGTGTAACTTACACCACTTTCTTTTATATATAATATAGATTACCAGTACATGGACAGTATTGGTCATGTTCTTCGTCTTGCCTAAATACACGCAGTCTTGCTATTTGTTAAAAAAGAACTTTGCAACTAACATCCTTCTTTCTACTAATATTATAAATACGAAAGTTTTTATGTTTGTTTGTTTGTTACTCCTTCACGCAAAAACGGCGGAATCAATTTTCATGAAATTTTGCAACACATAGAGGGTAACTTGGATTAATACAGAATAGATTATATCACTTTAATTATATTTTATTAATAAAATTATTAAGATTTTCTATTTTCCACGGTATCGAAATTTACGCGGCTTAAACCGCGGGGTGCAGCTAGTATATCAATAAAGTTCGTTTTTACTTCAATATAACGTGAATATCTAGAAAACAAACTCACATTTAGATCTCGAAAATCGTTTCAAGAAAAGCATATTTGCATTTTTTTTATTTCAAATAAGCATTGTGAGTAAGAATTTATAGTTGATTCTTTCGTATTTGATATTAGTCTTGCAAAATCAGTTTTGGTATTTGTCAAGTTCTAGTAATTGATTCTGTCTTGGTCTTTCTATTCTAGGGATAGTATTCGGACTTTCAGCACCATCTATGTAGGAGCGGCGTGACCAAAGTCCTGTCGCAATATTTCGGAAATGCTCGCTAATCATTCGCAACTGCTTTTTATAAATTATGTCAAGTCATTACTGTACCATCAACCTTAAACCCCTGTAATTGTAATCGAAAAAAATAAAGCGCATCTGTTGACACTAAAGCATTTTTTTAATGAATTCACCGCATCCTCTACAGTTAGTGTGGGCAACATTGGTCTTGATTTTTATTTTTGCAAGATCAAGACAGGTGTTGCTCATCACTAGTGAATTATTAGAAAGTAAAAAGTAGTCCCGAGAATTTCTTTCATTTTAAGCTAAATGTTCGATAGTTTCATCGATATCGAAATACCAAAATATCTTAATTGACAGCAAAGTTTTGACTGTAAAAATCTTGGTAATTAAATTTTTCACAAGATTTTCTAAGAAAGTAAATGTAAATATATTAAACGTTTTAGAGGACACTTGGCCCTCTAAAACGTTTAATACATTATGACATAATACCATGTTTGACGGCATTATATTTTATGTATATAAAAAAAATTTAATAATAATTTCATATTCATATACAAATAAAATTGACTAAGTTACTGACTCAGGTGTGAAAATTTTTGTCTAAAACCTAAACATATTTTTTTAGCCAATCATCCAGAGAATACTTAATCATTAGCTATTTCGATATTGAGAAGATTTCGTGCGAGCCGATTTTCCGTTTTTTCTAAAACGTTTCTGTCACTTTACACACAGTGTTATAAAACATACTCTATCCCAAACTCGTAAGGTCCTTATTTGCCCCAACATCACTTACCGATTGTAATGACGGATTTCATACAAGGGGGCACCTAGTTGGAGGCCTTTACGGTAATTTTGTTTGTCATAGTTAACAAAGTCCTTGCCCGGGGCGCACGGCTACGATCGACCATCGACGTTGGCGTCTGGCGCAAGTGACGAGAGGCACAAGGTGACAGAGCTGTTGTCCCAATCGAAATTAAATAAACATGACAAAATATATATTCTTTCGCCGTCCCCTCTAGTCAACGAGTATCGTCTCGTGTTACCTATGTCTACGCTTGTGCCGGCTCAATTATTTTGAAATGTAGCAATTGCACTGCCTCTTACTAATATACCAAAATGAGCTTAGTAAATACTGTATGCGGTGATTGTACTTTGAGTCCTGAAAGTAATTGGTATGCTGTCGCAGCCAAAAGGATTTAAAACTTGTTTATAAAAAAAATATACATCGTCGAAAATGTACACCTGGACCTGAGTTTTGCTTGTACAAACAATCGTTATTATATTACACTAATGACTAACGGATATGTAGTCACATTTCGCAGAGTTTGAGACATCGCATGATTGATATAGATGAATACTGCTTCTGTATAATATACAGTTTATGCACAGTGTAAATATAAGTGTTCATGTGTAGCTTGCTTATAAGGAAATTCAACTCCTAGTTTGCCTCTTTCGAAATATATTTTGGCTTCGACATTAACAAGAAATACCGCTGACGCCTATAATATGTGCCAAACATGAACACTTTAGCCTTATTGGCTTTATTTAAGGGAATCAGCTTTGTTCCCGCAAGTAAATAGTGAAATATATATGAGCCTGATTCCTGTATCATCGGCCGGGCCCACGTGCTGCTGACGTCATCTGAATATTTTATCAACAAATTGTACCATACGTCAATAGGGCTATGTGAGTTCAATGGCGTGGGTAGCGAATGTGTATAGCCCGAACTGACCGTTAAAGTGCAGTAGCCAATCTAAATTCAGAATTCAGAAAAGAGATCTTCATATTATGGTACTTGCAATGGGCTTCGAAGAGATGGTTCCCATTGCTCCTCTATCCGTCTATACTATACAATTTTAATAATATGTAGATAATAACATCATCTTCTACATAACCCATTTGGAATAAGGTTGTAAGTTTCTGTTATCACAGTTAAAACATGTCATATATGGAAGGGTCTTATCCTACTAATATAAAAAAAGTTAAGTAAAGTTTGTTTTTGTTTGTTACTTCTTCACGCATAAACTGCTGAACCGATAGAGGGTAACTTAGATTAACACATAGGATAGAGAGTTTTTATCCCGAAAAAATGTTCCTGTGGGATGCCATGGGATGATTTTCTATTTTCCACAGCATCGAAATTTACGCGGGTGAAACCTTGTGGCGCAGCTAGTTGTATATCAACACAATAAGACCGTTCCATATAAGTTCTAGTAAAAAAGGCGGAATTGGATAGAAGCGACCGGAGAGGTACCTCTTGCCCACAAGATATCGCTATAAAGTGACACCTGTGCTGTTGCATTTCGTACGCTTTGTGAGCCGATGGCGTAGAGCGTAGTAGCTCTGGTAGTAGGCATCAAAAGGCTCCATTTACTCGTTTACATCCCTAAACAATAAAAGAAAGCTCTCGATACCTGAAAAGATAAGATAAAGATAGGTAAATGAAAATGGGCATAGTCATAGGTGAGACGGGGACGGCGATATGCATTTTTTTTTGTAAAAATGATGAAACTATATCAACTAAAGTTATATCCACTCGCCGGTGCTATGTCAGAAAAACCCAAAGCTTACTCCAGATAGGTCCATTATAGGTACAGAACTAGCCATTTACTGAAGTTCACTGTATGCATATCGAGTGCTCCTAATCCGAGCGCCGGAAGTTATCACGGAATTTTGGTGCATATTCATGGTGGTTCACAAAAGCATATCCTAACGGTATCAATTTTCACAGAATTTTTCTTACCAAAAAAAAACACGAAAAACGATTTCTTTTTTCCCGACGACTAAGCATCTGAACGTTTTCCCTTGAAACGAATTTAATTTGATGTTAAAATGAAATTGGCCGAAACCTTTTTGCAGCGGCACACATTAAGCCGTGCGGAGACGACAATTTATTCTACATTTGTCGCAAATAAATCACAATTTGAGAGCCATAACTGTGTTCTGCCAAGAAATGCGTCGAGATGAGTGTTTTCCCAGATTTGAAAATATACGGGGGGATGTTTTATTTTTCATTTTAAATGCATTGTGGGGAAACAAAATGCATTCTCTCTCTTTCTATTTATTTATTTATTACAAGACTTATTTATAACAAGAACCATTATTTATAACAAGAAAAATTAGGTACATCATTAGAAAAAGGTTCTGATGTGTGCACTTTAGTAGGTGACACAACATTCACAAATCAAAGTTCAAAATTAGCTTATAAAAATTAACAAATTATTTAGCAAACGTTAGTCCGTTGCTGGACTTTACCTTTCCTAAGATCCACTGTACCCGATCTTCGTCTCTCCTTATCCACATGCGACCCTCCAGACGTAGACCTTGCTCTCACTTTTGGCTGGAGCCCCGCAGTATTAAACGTAGGTATTTGACCGCAGTAAATGCGGGGCGTCTAAAATCATGACCAAGGTCTTTCCAACCTTTTTGATACTCATGCCTTGCATAAATATTTCACTATTCATCTTCTGCCGCACCCGTCCAAGGAGTTTTCCGAGTAATGGTCTAATGCATCCAACTGATTTTTATAGGATTTCGTAGAATTCCACCGTCATCATCGATGTATTTTCCGTTATAGCAAATATTATAATTCACACGGCTGTTGGGGGTCTCACAAGTGAAAGATAAGCAAGAGACGTAAGCGATGTAGCGTGGTAAAGCGTTACGCACAGCGTTACTGTAACTTAACGCTAAGCTCCAAAAAAATAGCCGGTGTTCCACGGAGGTGGGAGGAGAAAGGAGGGCAACGTCTGTACAGTCTCTATGCGGATGTCTATGGGCGTCGGTAGTCATGAAAATGGCTCGATTGCTCGTTTGCCCCCTGTACCACAAAAAATACACAATATACTTGAGTTGGCGACTAAGTGTCCGTGTGTTTCCCAACCTGGCCGCATTCATATCGGCTCTGTTTGATATGAACTTTATATTGTACAAATTTACATAACCCATTTTATAGGAGACGTTTGTTCTGCGGGGCTCAGCATGCATATGCGATTGTCGTGCAGACCTCGTTATGTAACCATGCTAAGGTGCCTTTGATACATTTGTTTCGCATCATTTGGACGTAAGATGTTTGTTGTATGATGTTCAAATAATGGAGGAATCTTTCAGATAGATATTTATACTTTCAGGTAGATAAGACTGAGTTTGTTGCCGCACATTAAACTTTGCCTAAGCTCGCCCGCATGCATGCATCTTGTGTGTGTGTGTGTGTGTGTGTGTGTGTGGCGCTCTCAGGGCTAAAGCATATGTCCAGCACTGGATATCCAAACTGGGTATAGGGGAGCAAACGACCAGTCGGAGCCTTTACATGACTACCGACACCCATAGACATCCATATAGAAACTACACATATGCGCTGCCCTCCTTTCTCCTCGCAACTCCATAGTCCACCGCCTTCTTACACACCGCACGAAACGCAACAACACAGCTGTCACTTCACGCAGGTCTTGTGTAAGCGGTACCTAAGGTACCTCCCCGGTCGTGCCGGCCCAATTCGGATGCATGCAAGCATGAAGTGCGGCACTACCTTAATAGGTACCTACAGGCTGGCTGGCTAACTGGCTCATTGCAGAAGCCCAAACACAGCAGTTTGTGCATAAAAGTAGTCATTTTGGCCTGATACATCAATTTAGAGTCACTTAGAATACGCCTTGGAGACATACTCGGTATTTTTCTGTGTATCTTGTTCCAAGAAATGATGAGTCAGCGAGATAATATTTGTAGTTCAGAAGAATGTGTAGTTCAGAAAGTTAAAAAGCCAAAATGAACTGTCATTTTGGCCTGCCTCCTGAGGCAGGCCAAAGT
>LUGF01007895.1:0-11512 GCA_001625245.1 Calycopis cecrops | reverse complement strand
TGTGAACACCGCGCCGCCCGCACCGCGCTCTTTAAACGCTGCCTTCCACGACGCGGCTTAATAGTTAATTGGGCGGTGAGGCGTTTGTGAGCCTCAGGTTGGTTTAAAATGGGCACTGGAATGTACAATGGACTCCTAACTTTTACGCAGATTCCATAAAACTCATAGGAATGATTTTATTGATAGACCTCACTTATACTAGAAATTTCTGTGTGAGCAAGGAGTCCGGCCGCCATACCTCTCTAACGGTATGTGCAATGCACTTGCAGTGGACAATTCTCTTTAGCAGCAGGGAGTTTAGTAGTACTAGTTGTAGCCAAAGGGTCGGAAGGATTGGGAGCTCTCGATTAAATAATTTCGATATGCTTGCTGGCCATGATCTGAATCTGGCCAGAATCTCACACAAAGCGACACTTGATAACTTGAAGTACCTTTCAAAAAATGAATATGAAAAACCTTTTTTGTAGTAGCAGTGATGGCTTGACGCGGCTCATAATAAAGTACAGATTTAAACGGATTTTAATGAATCATGGGCAGGAGATAAATTGATAGAGTGTGTTGGGGCTCGCTGCGGTCGCCATTATTATCGGGTTCAACTTTCATTGACGTACACTTCATCCAATACTCTGTTTTACTCGAGTTCATGATAGCGGGAGTCATCTGATATGTAATTGTTGAAGTGAAACTTCTATACGCGCGCTTGACTTAGAAAGTAAGGTGGCGAGAGCGTTACAAAAATCCCACATCTCACATCGAGGCCAACGGAAGTGGTCATTCAAATTCAAAATTCCAATTCGATCTAAGTGAAACTTTTTGAATTAAAAAAAAATATCACATGACATTTGTAACTACGGTAATGAATTTGTGTAATAAATCAATAATTAAGTTTTAGTTCCATTGTGTGGTCTAAAACACACACTATTTTATTAACATGCATTTTATTTTTGAAATAATAATTCCTCCTCCGTTACTTTAAAGTTAAAGTAAAAACAAAAGAGACCTAAATATCTACATCATCGCCGTACTTACGTATAATTAATTTTCGGCTCTCGGGCGAACATCTAGCGCTGTTTATGTGCCATTCATTTACGCTGCAAAGATTTCCCTGAAGATTTCAGTTAAAATTTAATCTACGAATGTTATAAAAATGTTGTTCAACTTATGTCTCAGTACTTATATGGTAGGATGCTCCAGGGGATTAGGACGTCTAGGCGATAATTGAAGAAGCCAATCCACCAAATTGATAATCGCTGAGTATCGATTATGTTACAATCCTAAGCGATTATCACTGAAAAGTCACAAACCGCATAAATATCTTCAACACATAATTATCATGGAACTGACAGATATCTCGTCGTAACAAGTCTTAAAATCCTGCGTTCCTTTATAAGACACATTTATTTATCTGTATTCCAGTCTATCTGGATATTGTTTATTGATATAGAAAAATATACCAGGAAACCAGAAGCACACAGCAGTTCGATACGTGAAAATATTTTCGAAACGTGTCTCAATTTACCGCGGCGAAACGATATTGCGAGCGTCCCAAGCAAACATCGAGTACATTCGCACGATATAACGCGGGTTCTAATCCGAATAACGAATGGGGCTGGTCGGGAGTAATGAAAAACCCAGGCTCAATATGGCTGGGAATAATTAGTTTTGGTTCTCTATTGTTGGTTTTAATAAAGGTTTTCGATGTGGGTTGGCTCTTTGGTGTAGTTGCATGGCCGCAACGAGGTAAAGGGTTTGATTCCTAGGTTGGACTAATGATATAGATTATATAGATTTTTATTGGACGCATCCGAAGATGCTGCCACCTTGCCGTGGTGGTGGAGTTAGCATGCCGCTGTGTTGAACAGGGTTATCCATACCCGGGGTCAGAATGGAAACCGGACCCCATCGCATGATTCTGTCGTCGAAGGTGGCTGATCTCGGTAGTCTTTTTTGGAGGTTTTTTTTCGGTCATTTTAATTGAAATACTGGGCTAGAACATTTAGCCATCGTTCTTTTCTTTGGTCAGCCGTATCATATCTGTAGACGTAGCCGTTCATTCAATCATGAAAATACTATTAATAAACGAACTCGAAGTACCCATATAACCCAAGTATTTTAGGGACCTAATTTCATAACCTCTGTCCTTCAGTGTAACGAACCTATCGTTCAAATTTCAAATCTATTGATCTACAAGACCGCACAGGACCCCTATTATCTGTCAGTCACTTGGAAGAATTTAATTATGTAAATTATTATTTTGCCGCCACTTTGGGGTTGGATTGAACTTCATTTAACTGTCTGCCAATTGATGTCAATAGATTCTAAGTAACCCCTCGGATGTACATAGATGCTGTATCTCCCGCCAAGGACATTCGAGGATATAATATTATGATACAGACCTGAAATGGTGGGTATGTGTTTTGGCGAGTATGTGTAGGCCACGAAACTGTTAGGTCCATCACATACTTCATAATTTTTTTCGCACATGACAAAAGGATCACCTTATGTAACGTAAAATCTTATGATCTATGTGCTCCGTTTAGTTGTGCGAGTTTACTTGCTTCCTCGCCACATATTCATGTATCCACTTACTTTTTTATGGTTTGCAGGGGGGAGGGGGGCAACCGAACTTCTACTTCTACGATTACCTGAGTACACAGTAAGAGACTGCCTCAATTAGGCTGGTCACCCCTCGATAGTGAGTCGTGATTACCCATTCAATGGTGGTTTGTGTTTGAGTCGATCATGGCAAGGCAATAAACAAATAAATATAACGGTGCTGTCCCGTTTCATGTAGTGTGTAAGTAGCCGGTGGCCCATGGAGGTGGGAGAAGAAAGGAGAGCAGCGCATCTCTATAGCCTCTATGCGGATGTCTATGAGCGTCGGTAGTCATGAAAATGGCTCCGACTGCTCGTTTGCCCCATATACCATGAAAAAAAAATTGTTAAATGTCTGTCAGGTGTCGTGTTGTTTTAATAAGGTGTTATTTTTACGGTACTCATATTTCTTTTAAATTTCCGTTATTTTTGATTTCATTTAATTTCTAAAACAAGATTCACGGGCGAACCCGGGACTGGTCGATAGTTAATATAAATTCACAGTTCATTACAGAAATATTGTACAAGTATATAAAACGAGAACGCGCGAATAGTTTAGACTCGCCGCTGCTCGGAACAAAATATGAAATCGTTTCAGCCGGGCTCGCAGTTAGCAATTTGAAACTTTACAAATCGGAAATCAGTTGAGCAACTTATTGGCGAAGAGCCCGCGGATTAAACGGCGCGTTTTATTGAAATGTAAACGAAACGGTTTCATCTTGCACAAGCTGCACTGCGCACTTTCACCCGCGCAAAATACCCTACGAGCCTGTTCAGATTAAGTGTTTTTGACGCGCAATGCAGAGAAATTAGAGATATATATTATGTCGCGACCAGATGCGTCTCTATCACTTGCGTGTGAAACGCGTGAGCTGACGGTGGCGTGTTGTCGTGTCCACAACGACGCGAAGAAAAGCGTAAATCGCTTAAACTGAAATTTTCCTTAACTTTTTTCGTGGTAATAATGTACCTAATAATGTTAATGATTGTTTTTGTTGTACTATAAGTGAAAAATTTGCAAAATGAACGTTTATTTATTTATTTAATTACGATATTTCACCCAGAAAAAGGTAACAATTAGATTTTTTGATTTTAATGGATAAATGAATATTTGTAATTGTCTTACTATATCTTTTAGTAAGACGTAGTGCCACGCTGCATCCATGCATGCATGTATCCAAATTAAGCCGGCACGACAGGGGAGGTATCTCTCGCCTACATGATTTCGGCGTAAAGTGACAGTTCCGACAGTTCCGGCTTAAAGTGTCATCAAGTGTGAGTAGCCGGTGGCTCATGGAGGTGGGAGGAAGGAGGGCAACGCATCTGTATAACCTCAGCGTGGATGTCCATGTGCATCGGTAGACAGGAAAATGGTTTCGACTGCTTGTTTGGCCCTTATACTATTAAAAATACTTTTAATAAACATTCGTCCGCAGCTCCCGGGCTATATACTTGGGCGCGGAGTTTCAACTTCCGAGGTAGCCGCTAGTTTATTATTTTATTTTATCCGCTCGCTATTTACTGAGCGTTTTATATAAATTTATTCCAATTGCATCGCTCGACTTGAGCATTTGCGAAAATCAACTTGTACACGGCGAATCGGGGAATAGGGGAATATCTGTACTGGTACGTATTCGGTTGCCCTTTGTTGCAGAATCAGATTTTATCTGCCCGCCTTGCTATAGATGGTACTATTTACTGTACCTATTTTTTGTATTTCTCTACATTATAGGCTATCTAAAGTCTAAGTTAAGCCATAATTGTTATTTTTTAATAAAACGAACTTAATAAAAATTAAAAAAGTGTACAATTTAGCTTAAAATATACAATAGGTCAATTCATGGAAAACCACCGTAACTGAATTTGACTTTTAATTTACCTCTGTATTACATCGTATACACATAAGCATAAGCTGACGTGTTGTCATCCTTTTCCTCCAAAGAACCATGATGCTCAGGAACAGAACCAAATGTTACGCCACAACATGGCTATCGCTTTTTCTTTCCTCCCCGATTATGCCGGGTTAATCAGGCTGCAATGCTGCACGGTGCTCTTAACTATGCTCGTCACCTTGACACCATGCAAATTGTTCTCATGCATTACCAGTCGTAGACGGATTTGTCATTCAAATAAATGTCACTGTTACAGCGCGTCTCTCAGTGAACACTTGTTTAAATATATGCAGATGCATATTCATCCAGAGCTTCATTTGTAATGACACTAGCTGTGTCCCGCGGTTTCTACCGCGTTAAATATATGCCAAGAGGATCATTGCATAAAGTAGAGACTAGAGAATTCGTGATGGCATCTCTGATAGTCAGCAATTTACCGGTTACGTAAAGTGATGATATATTATGGGTATAGTGCAAGCAGTCGGAGCCATTTTAATGAGTACCGACGCCCATAGACATCCGCATTGAGGCTATACAGATGCGCTGCCCTAATTGCTCCTTCCATCTCCATGGGCCAGTGACTACTGACACAATGCACGAAACGCGACAGCACAGCTGCCACTTTACACCGGTTTCTTGTAGTAGTTTATGGTAGAGTTAGCATATATTATTTAATATACGTAGTTAGAATATATTTTATTCATAATGTACTTGTTATCATCCATGTAAAAATGTAAAATATATCCCAACCATGGATTTATTGAGATAAATTTTGTATTTTTACAAATTATAACCTATGCGTGGGCCAAACTAATTGACCCTTCACTAGCCTTTTGTAAAGGTACGTACAGATACACATGCAAAATTTATGATAATTATAATAATAAAAATCATAATATCATTAATTTGCTCTAAATGTACGCATTTAACACTGGCGTTTTGGCTTTAATATAAAAATGTAATATGTATAATATAATTAGCAATTCTAATTCTATAGATTATTTTATTATTAAATAAGACACTTAAAATATCTAATTATATAATAAAATATACAAATTGCTATTAAAATTACGAAATCTGTCCCTCAAGAGAATTCCAACGTATTTAACCCGACCAATATGCAACCGACACGGATTTATTAACATAATATTAAGTCCCGAAATAGTGTACATTTGCAAGTCAGTACAAGTGCAGCCACCAGCTCGTCGCGGGCATTAGCAATGCTAATGACATGAGTATGAGTCGCGGGACTCGTTGATAGCTGCCATGAGCTCCGAGTTAAACTGTTGCGAAACATGCGTGTTACATTTTACTTCTTGTGACGTCTTTACTATAATCAATAAAACTCTATCCCCCTTATTATTAACACAGAATAACTTAATCCAAGTAATAGCCTAGTAATAAACTGACATCTGTCAAATTTCATATAACAAACTCATAAAAAGTATGAAATTTGACCGATGTCAGTTTATTACTGGGTTATTACTTGGATTAAGTTATTCTGTGTTTAATAATAAGGTGGTATAAGACAAGCTTAGCCTTTTCCAGGTTCCCTACGTTGATTATCAAAGGATAATTTTATAACGACAGAAGTAGCAGCAGTGGTAATGTTTGGTGGGCAATGCTCTTTGAGTTGATTTGGTTACTGGTCTCTTCGAACAAAGGCGATGAATCCTCCTAGCTTTTTGAATTGATACGAATTTAAAATAACAAAAGAACTTAGGTTGGACATAATGCTAACGTTTTATTAAATAGGTAATAATAATAATAATAATGTTTATTTCCAAAAAAGTTTACAACAACTGAGACTAAGGTTGAGATCTCCTAGTAAGTATAGAACAATACTTGTGTCAGGAGATCTCGCTCTTTCATATAGGTATCTATTTAACATTATCACAATAATAATATAACAAGATACTTAAATGTAGTTTGCAATACTTTTATTTGTGTGTATGTGTGAGTGTGTGCGTGCATGTGTGTGAGAGTGTGTGCACGCGCATATGTGGTATCTCAACAATTAGTCTAGTGCGAATATTGCAATCACAAATAATAATAATTAGGTATTTGCTAACATACAGTATCTTGTTTTTATATCTATGATTGGCATTGTAACTTTACAAATGATGATTACACAGTGACATTAGTATCCTAATTGTCTTGCAACACACTTAGGTTATTCACTTTTATATTTTAAAATATAATTTAGTCATTATCACATAATATAAATTAGTAATAATATTAATAATTTACTTTTGTCATTGTTTTTCATGTCAGTTTATATATTTGTTCACATTACAATATAACTTTACTACTAAATAGAAATTAAAATTACTAATAATTTATGGTACCTAATCGCATATTTTCGGTGTAGTATAAAAACATTTCTTTTTATAATTTTACAGTTAAACATTCGCGTAAACTTATGAGATCAATAAAGACAACATAAACATTTATTTTCACTCACAAATTTCGAGTTGGCAATTTCAGATAGCATTTAGCCCTTATACTAGCAGTTACACAAAGGTAATACCGTTAGAGAGATCTGTAACTGTAGCTAAAGGTACGTATACGCGTCAAGTTGTGGTGTGACCACACTTGCATGTCCCATAAAGGGTAAATAAAGTTAATGAGACAGAAAATTGACCTCTCCTTACGCAACTCCACATCAGACGCGCCCAATTAGTTTTTCTACGTACCACTCCAAGAAAGCCTTTATTGTAGGAACAATAACGTTTAATGGTGTCAAGTGTATTTTACTTTACAGTAATAGGTGGAGAGGTGGAGGAGAGTGTCACACTGCATGCTTGCAGCCGAATTGGGGCGGCACGACCGGGGTGATACCTTTCGCTTACACGAGACCGGCGTAAAGAGACAGCTGTGCTGTCGCGTTTTGTGCGGTCTGTAAGTAGCTGGTGGGCCATGGAGGTGGAAGAAGAAAGGACGGGAAGACATCAGTATAGGCTCTATGTCTATGGGCGTCGGTAGTCATGAAAATGGCCCCAATTCGGCTGCGTGCAAGCATGCAGTGTGGCACTACCTCTTGCTAAAAACCCAGGATTCCTTAAGCTCCCTGACCCATCTTGGATGAGGTGAAGGAGTAATGAAAGAAGCAACCCATTTATATAACCGCTGTAGTCGATGCAGTCTATACTATAGGCATAACGATAATTTCCATGGGTTAAGGGAGCACAGACACAATCTATAAAAAATACCAATAAATTTTAGAGAATGCTACGCTTTTCAATTAAATAAAAAATCATGAATCAAAACTAAATAATATTTTTGTACATATTAAAAAGATTTTAGGCAAACATTTTGGGTGTCGATTACAACGGAATGTTTTTAAAATTCGCATAAAGCAAATATTTTTATAATAATGTTAGCTCGTACTACTCGCCTGCTGCGATAGGATTTTGCTGATTCTTTTTGTTTTGTTCGTTTTGCTTCCAAAATAGAAATAACTCAATTGGATGCTTTCAATTGAAAAAAATGCATACACAACTCGTGTCACGTATTTTTTCTAGATTTAAATATTAGTTAGTTATTTTTTACAAGATTTGATTTAGTTTCACCTGTCACAATCTTTGCCAGTAAAGATAACCATGGGAATGTAATCAAATATTGCGAGTTAAATTCGGTCCACTTCCCAGTTACCGATAGATAAGATAGATCTTTATTTAATGCAAACAAAACAAATGTAGGTACAAAGATTATAAAGGCATGTTTGATTTTTAGGATTCCGTACCTAAAAGGTAAAAACGGAACCATATTACTATGAGTCAGCTGTCCATCTGTCTGTCTGTTTGTCTGTCACCAGGCTGTATCTCATAAACCATGATAGCTGGGTACAGAAATTTTCACAAATTATATATTTCCCTTGCCTATATAATAACAAATACTAAAAACAAAATAAATGAAAACATTAAGGTTAAATTAAAAACATTTAATTAATATAATAAACGTGTTTTAAGGAAATTTTTACTTTATGATGGTAATGATGGTGATGCGGAACCTTTCGTGCGCAAGTCTAACGCACTTAGCCGGTTTTTGTTTGAAAAGTCGTTGTAGTGATCAGGGGTGTCAAACTGGTGTATTGCAGAGGGTCAAGAGGGTTCTGAATATGTAGGCGATCAAGCTCAAAAAAAAAGCTCATTGATGGGATTTTTCTTTCCCTGATATATAATGATAGCGGGCCCCGAGCCGTATTGGTACGGCTCGCGGACCGCACCTTTAAATAATAAAATTAAGTATTACTTATAATAGCTATGTTATAACGGAGGGCATAATCTGAACATTAAAAATCATCTTCAACTGTTATCCCTATTTCTATCCCCGTAATCCCAGCTTATCCCTCGATTATTTCAGGACCATACGAGTTTCTAATAGTTTTAAATATCTGGGGATTTGTTCGAATGTTTATTGTTATTGAGATTTCGCTTCTGGCGAAAGCTTTATTGAATAACGCGCTGTGCGGTGAAAGGGTTTTACCTTAGCGATGTGGTGTCTCTCGTAATAAAGTTTGATCATATAGATGATAAATATTTATTATTGTATGGTCACATTACTTCTGGCGCAAAACCAACAACCGATTTTTTTTTTACGGTATAAGGGGGCAAACGAACAGTCGGAGCCATTTTCATGACTAACGACGCCCATAGACATCCGCATAAAGATAAGAAGCAGCGAAACGCAACAGCACAGCTGTCACTTTATGCCGATCTCGTGTAAGTGAGAGGTACCTCCCCGGTTGTACCGGCCTAAATGCCCGGCCTAATTCGGCCATGCGTGCAGCGTGGCACTACCTCTTCTTAAAACCGATGAAGCAAAAGGGTTTTATAATGGAGACCACGTGTTTGAAAGCATAGTGTGGGACATCCTTCTGCTAGGTGGGGTGCTGACAGCGGCTGAAGACAGAGAGTTGGAGACCAAGGGTGACAGGTCCCGAGAGGACCTCGATCTGTGATATTTTTGTATTCCAGAAGAAGGCCGCGGAGTGGAACAGAGAAGAGGTTACGGCTCCATTCCAAAGATGACAGGTAAGAGTGCGGCTAATGAGGTAAACGCAGCTCATGCCATCTCCCTAATTGAGATGAAGTGATCAGAAGGAGAACCTAGCGATGATATCAGCGGGGACTGCGTCTTGAATTGTCGGAATAGCTTGAGGGGCTGGCCAGTTGTTGAGTTGCCCTGACGCAGACAGATCCGGGGCATCACAACAAAGGCGGGTGATGGTACCCTCATTGCGATTTCCAGCAGATAGCAGTTACTTGGTTCGGAATCTGACACTTCTCACCGGACCGCACCCAGACACAATGTCAGCTCATAAATGAGTTTCCCAGCAGAAACAAAATTATTATTAAAACATTCGTTAAAATTAAAAATCCACACTCTTATTATTTTAATACGAAATCTGAGACAGAAAAGTCCGTGCTATGATACTACACTCGAAATTAATTTAGTTGCTATAGTTTTGACTAAACCAGTAGTCGAGTAAACAGTAGTGATACCTCAAATGTCCGTGATACTTCCATAACCAAATTAAAATTTAAATTTGATGGTACAATTTTAGTCATTGCTAACCTGTATCTGGCTAACTTTCACAGTTTGACCGTTCTGTTAATGTATTTGTTAAATACACCCATAATCCGTGTAGTTTAGGTGAAAATGTAAATTGAATTATTTCATTTCACTATGCGTTTTGGACGCATAAACATATTGTAAAGCCGAAGTTTATTTTCATTAGATTATCTAGTTGATAAAGTAATTACTTTTTGTAATAACGATGCTCGGCTAATAATACTCGAAACTCACCTAACTAATTTGTAACAACTTTTTGACATGTTTTTTTTCTCGAAAGAACCAACTGCCGACGGCGATATTATTACAATTGCCCCTACAGTTCGTCGGGTATGCGAAGACTTCTTGTCTTCTAATTAGGTAAAAGACTTTTTGACTTGGCCTTGTTGCGGCTTATTTTAGAGATGGGGTCGCTCGATTTTGTGTAGTTGAGTACAGTACAACAAATTTTATTCTAACTTTGCAAGATTTGATAGCTTTTTCACTTTCGTCAAGAGTCTAGGTAATGTAAACATCAATATTGTTTCAAATTCTACTTGTATTTCCAGAGATTAGTTCGTTCAAATAAAAGCACAAACAAAAAACTCTCGTCTTTTTCTATTAGTAATTATAGACATAGATAGATTTCGAGTACTATTTTTGTAGTACCAGTGATGGCTTGACGCGGCTCATAATAAAGTACAGCTTTAAACGGATTTTAATGAATCATGGGCCGGAGATAAATTGATAGAGTGTGTTGTGGGGCTCGCTGCGGTCGCCATTATTATCGGGTTCAACTTTCATTGATGGACACTTAATCCAATACTCTGTTTTACTCGAGTTTATGATAGCGGGTATCATCTGATGATGCTGATGATGATGATGATATATAATTTTTGAAGTAAAACTTCTATACGCTCGCTTGATATGGGGTGCAAGGTGACGGGAGCGTTACAAAAATCACATGAGGCGAGGCCAATGGAAGTTCTCATTCAAATTCAAAATTGAAATTGATTAAGTGAACCTTTTTTGTATTTAAAAAATAAATATCATATGACATGTTATGTCGTTGTAACTACGGTAATGAAAATCAAAAATTAAGTTTCAATTCAGTTGTGTGGTCTAAAGCACATACTTTTTTATTTTGTAGCTGTTGCTGAAAGATTATTTAGATACGACGGGGAACGTCCTTACTTGATTAATACCAGCGTGAAGTGCAGGCTGCATTTCATGTGGTTTGTGAGTAATGTAAACTTAAAAAGTGTAAATAACACTTCGTTGGGAGTCAAAAATAAAGATTATTTAATCGTAATCCTATCGTACTAATAATACATACTCGTATAAATGGGAAAGTTTGTATGTTTGTTTGTTACTCGTTGTTAATATATACTTAATATCATAGATATTAAAACAAATAACATAATAAAATGCAAAAGTAAACATTGCGTTGAATATTTTTTTCATACAAT
>LUGF01007887.1:78905-89786 GCA_001625245.1 Calycopis cecrops | reverse complement strand
ACCCGTTGTCCTCGGCCAAGATAATAATAGCTTAACCTATTAATCGCAAAAAGTCCGGGTTGCCTTCTCCCATTAGTCTGGGAAAGAAGGGGGGGGTCTGCCGTCTGTCCCCCTATCGACCATAAGTACAGAGGTTCGACGCTCCAGGTGAGTTCACCTCTCATATATATGAAGCTGCACTGACCTTCAGTCCTTAGCGTATATTCTACCTAAAAAAAAAAAAAAAAGAGATATCGAGAAAGACCAATTTTAATGTAAACCTCAACTTTTTATGTTGTTTATAATTATTAATTTCCCATAACTTTAAGTTTGTGTGAAATAAAACGGTGGAAAATAGAGAAATAGAGCGGTTATTGGGAATAGAACGTTTTTACTTACATGTTTTTACATTTATAGGATTCTGCGCTCAAAGGCGAGACACCCTAAAAGTGTAAAAAATGGGGCTAAGACATACATAATATATATGTTGCCGCTTTAACAACAAATACTAAAAATTGTAAAATTATACAAGATGATGATACAAGTTTTAATGCTCGTACATGCTATTGATACGAACCCATGGTGCTCTGCTCATATAATCAGGAAATAAGACAAAATAATAAAAATAATAAAAAAATCATTTATTTTTTATGTGTAAGTAGAACTTTAGAAAATATCGTCTCTTGAATGCGTGAACATTCAAAAACCAACAATACTGGGCATATTATGTTAACATACAGCAGTTTATTTAATACTACATTAATAGTTAAAAAATACGTTAAAGTGACAATACAATAATGTTTTATTTTGAAATTAAGGTTATATTCTAATAATTTATAATACGGAAGCGGTAAGTTAGAATCTGGCAAAAATTCCATTCCCCGCTCTCTACCCCATGTCGCGATATTCGGGCGACATCGGGGTAAGTGCTGGCCTAGACTCTAGAGACCATTCTTCGCATTCTTACCAGGTCCCAACTTACTGTGTCCGTGTACACTACTTCGACAATCTTTCTAAAGCCATCATTTCTTTTTCAATTTTTACTTCTCTGTTTCGATTTCATATTAAGGATTACAAGTGTTGCCACTTGCAATTATTAGTACTTCAATTCAAATTGTTCAATTTAGCGTGTTCACATTTATGTTTTTCTAAGTCATTCTTTTGAAGAAACTTCTTTTTGCACTGAATACATGAATAGTTCTCGACCTGTTTATGAGAATTTGTTAAATGCCTCCTGAGGTTAGAAGCACGTGAGAATCGCATGCCACACACGGAACATATATGAGGTTTTTCCCCAGTGTGAGTCATCACATGTGATTTTAAATCACCATTTGTGATAAATGATTTTCCACAAGTACTGCATTCGAAAGATTTATCGCCGGTATGACATCTGTAAAAAATATTGGATTTAGATTAGGAATTTGAAAGACGAAGTCAAATTAAAAAATAATGTTTCTACGGATGCTTGGTCCACATTATGTATCTTTATAGGGATAAATAACATCAAAAAGCTTAAAATTTAAAATAAAATAGCCTTGTTTCATTTTACAGGTTATTTTTAAGTCTTTAATAGCCACGCCGAACGTCAACGAAATCTCTTGCAAGGCCTATCACCTTGTCCACCTGATCATTTGTCACTTTTGTTTTCAGTTACATAATCACATACAATGTGATTATGTAACTGGTTCTTGGTATAGCACAATACACCTTATTTTCACTTACTATACTACCTTTAATTTTACTATAGGTAAGTGTATGTCCACTGCACTGACTTATCAATTACTTTTTATGTATTGTGACTATTATTTTCTGTCATAAAAATCTGAAAATAATAGTCATCTATCCCTCCATCATTGAGGGCAATAACCATGATTTAACTAGAGTAAACTGAAAAAAAAATATAACCAGTGGTGCCACCATCAGCTAACGGGTTATGGTGGCGCCACTAGTTATATTTTTTTTTATTCAGTAGTTTGTAGCCACATAAATATTTAGTCTTTTTTTTTATAGCATAGGAGGCAAACGAGCAGTTAGGTCATCTGAAGTAAAGTGAACACCAACGCCCACAGACATCCGTAACACCAGAGGTCTAACAGATGCGTTGCCGACCTTTGAGTCCACTTGTCACAGGGCAGTCACTGCTTGAATGTAGTTATTTACCAATATACTATATGCTTCGCCTCCCTGCCAAGCCAAGATCTAAGCACTGGCACCTTATCGACTATGCCATCGTGAGACAGCGAGATATCTCGCACGTCCAAATCACCTTGCTGGACAAATCACAGGCTAGTTGTCACGAAAAAAAAACTTCGGCTCCGTCGCCCTTATAGATCCAACAGGAAAAAGCCTCTGTGTGTTAATGTGGTAATGTAATCCTCAAAATCCACTGGTCCGAGCGGGTGCGCAACACCGAAGTATTGAGGCGGGCCAATGTAGGTGGCAATAAGTCATACCTTGTTCGGAGACAACTTCGCTAGTGCAGCCATGTTTCGCGTATGTCTGACGAGCGAGTGACCAAGCGCATCTTTCACTGTGAGTTACAGCAAGGCAAGCGAAAGCATGGCGGACATGGCGGACACTGAGATATAAAGATGTGCTTAAGCGCCACATGAAGGGGTGTGAGATAGACCCGACGCAGTATGAGGATCTGTAGTCTAACCGGGAGAAGTGGAGGTCTCACGTGGAGCAGAAACTGCTCAGCTTTGAACTGTATCGGCGCAATGAGCTAGATGCGAAGCGTGACAGAACAAAAGCCCGACCAGCAGCGGCTATTATTTACAATTATATTAACGGTGTTCTGACGAGTTCGCAATGTGCGCGAAACTTTAGCCACAAGATCGGCTACGTCAGCCATGTCAGAGCACACCAAAGAAGCTAAGGAGAAGAAACGGTCGCCATAGCCGAAATCGGCTGGGAGGATTATTATTATCAACAATATAACTCATATTTTATTTTGAACTGATGTAACATTTAATTCATGTGCACATATGATTATATGTACATAATATGTAAATATTATGTATGTACATATAATCTAACATGTCTATTTTTTTTTATTTGCATTATACAGGGTTACTTTTTGGTCACCAGCCAAATTTTAAAATCAGGAAGTAAACATCATTCCAAGGGTGTGCTTTAAATTCTATCGTGTAATATTTTGTTTAATAAAAATCGATTTGAAATGGTCCTTAAAAATACATCGATCGTTGTTCATATCAGTGTAATAACACTCGCAAGTCAGATGCCGCCAGCCTTGTGGTGACACAGCAGAGCATGTAGTCCACAGCAAGTAACATAAAAAAGGACATATAAATAAATAATATTAACCTTATACGATAGAATAGAATAGAATAATTAACCTTATATGATACTGTAAATGGCCGATTGTACGGAAGCTTCGTGGGCATAAATTACATTTATATGGCAGCAGTCCATTGTGTTTTCGTTTGTGTACCGTTAGTCCAGACGATTGTGTAAACTTTTTCCCACATATAGTACATTGGTGTGGTTTTTGCCCCTAAAAATAAAAACAAGTGATGCAGGAAAATGGTTTTGCATATACCTACTAGTACGACAACTAGTTCTGTTCCGTTTAGTTGAACATGATGGTTATGCAGTACAAATGCCATTGGTACTGGATGGTACACTAATTTCTTACAAATTACCTGTTATACCTAACACCTTTGCCTCTGCCACTGTTAACCTCTGATAAACATCAGCTTATCCTTGCCAATGTCAGGTCTGGATGGAAATGGAGACTAAAACCAGAAGAGTAAACTCTGTGTATGGTGTCCATAAAAACATTAAATATGTGGAGCCACTTTTCACACAATTTCACGACATGAGCTGGATTCTTCCTGCTTCATTCATCATTCATTCTTCCTTTTTTTTTTGCTGACTATTCTATGGACAGTGCAAATAAATCAGCTTACCACCCTTATCCCTTTTCCTAGTTAGAGATATTGTTAGATGTCTCTAACTTAAATTTTGACACTTTTAAGGATATCACATAATAGTCTATCCCCTCACTAGTACTACAACAATAATAACATTACCATATGTATCCTCAAATGTACTTTTAAGTTCTGTTGAATGGTAAATCTCTTGTCACAATAGTCACATGAAAATGGTTTCTCCTGAGAATGTGTAGCCAAATGGGTTTTCAAACGAAATCTGAAATATAACAATGTGTGGTAATCACAATTTTTGGGGTTATTTACGGTGGCCTAATAAAGTAGGAAGGAAACAGTGGGCAACATTTATTCACACTTTTAAAAGGTAGAGGCAGACAGGTGAGGTACCTCTCTTAGAGGGACCTTGCGCTCACGTGATATTGCCACAAAATGCCAGCTGTACCTTCATGTTTCATGCAATGTATGAGTTTCCACTTTTCAGTAGCCTAAACGGGACAGAAACGGAGGGCAAGGCATCTATATAATATATATGAATATTATGAATGTTTCAAGGGTGTCAGCAATCATCAAAAAGTTCTAACTGCTTTTTTGTCCCCCTATTATAAAAAAAATATTTCCATAATCATTATGCAGATATTTATGAGTCAATACTCATAAATATCTGCATAATGATCTGCATA
The DNA here is from genome assembly GCA_001625245.1 of Calycopis cecrops. NCBI lineage: Eukaryota > Metazoa > Arthropoda > Insecta > Lepidoptera > Lycaenidae > Calycopis > Calycopis cecrops. Next base: position 85,213 of record LUGF01007887.1, on the reverse strand, counting down.
GTCATCAAAAGTTGTCCCTTATACAAAAAATAAATAAGAATATTTTAATTGAAACTCCAGCCCTTAATTATTATATTAGAAATATTCTTTTTCTTATTCGGTCAAACAAATCTACTGATATATCTTTATATCTGCTGCTTTCAAACAAGATTTATAAACATGGTTACACATTAATATACCTGGATGACATTATTTTTCCACAAATAGCACATTGCAATTTTCTTAATAATTTATTATCAGTACTAGTACAGTCATATGTTTTTAAGATTTCTGATTTATTCAAAGTAAACTCTACTTTGTTTTCTGGTGAATATAATTCATTATTTAGACAATCATCATCATACTCTTTTGTATTATCACTTTCCTCTATCATTGAACATCTTAATTGTAAATCAGAATTTTTACATAATTCTATAAATTCAATACAATTTTGTAGTTTCTTTTTACATTTGACACATATTGTACTTGGGAGACCATCATTTGGTGAAACCTGTGGAAAAATTTATTATTATTCATTGTACTTAGTAGATGTATAACACAACACGGACACAGTAAGCAAATTTCACAAAATTTCACATTTCAATTTTCTTTTCCCACTCTCTATTCCCACACCACCTGCCGCCCGCCCTAATATGGCGACATCGGGGGAAGTGCGGGGCTAGAGAGCATTCTTTGCATTCTTGCTAGGACCCAACTTACTGTGTCCATAGTACTTACATATTACAATATAGAATTGTTTTCTTCAGGGAAGAATATACACCAATCAAGACCTAACCCTGAATATCCTATGAAGTGTAGTCCTTGTAGCAGCCTATAGTGCTTAATACCCACAAGGGTAATAAATTCTGCCCTAAATACAATGCCTCATATTTATAAGGCAACTGTACTACTTGTAGCCAGTCCATCAAGGATAGTCCAACATATCAAACAAAAGGAGCGGTTGTCACACTGCCCAGAAATACTTCACACAATTCTTTTAGGAGGGCTACAAAGAGTGGGGTTACTCTTAGTATCTCTCTTCTCTCCTGTGTTAACTAGCTTCGCCTAAGGTGATTGTGCCGCAACAAGGATATAGTCTCAACTCAGTAAATTGAGAATATTTGTTTCAGAGTGAGTTAGTTTACATTAAGATGTACAAATAATGCAGTCTAGAGTAGCTAGTTTAATAAAAGTCAAAAATTTAAATTTAAAACGGTAATAGTCTTACTTGAATTTTTGTTAAAGCTACTATTTGTAAAAACACCAAACTATCACCAAATATATGGATGACTTTCTCGCTATCTTGTAAGCAAGTTCTACAAGTTACTAAATTACTCATGTTTATAAATTATGAGCGATCCACGGCGGTGAGCTCGGCAGATCTCCTTTTGTTTAAGTAAGTTTCCAAACATGTAGCAAAATTATATTCTAAGTCGGCAAAATTACTCAATTTAAATAAATAGGTAGTAACTTCTAATCAAATTTCAAAATAAACAAAATAATGTCAGAGTCTGACATATGTCATAATCATATGGATCATGGATGTGAAAGGAACTTGTCATTTGTAGCATGGCTATCCGGGACAAATGACTGCCAGTCCACTGACCCCTTCACAGATTCCCTGTACACATAAGTACCTACTCAAAAAGGGCACATTAGACTATCCCGTCAGTGTTACCAAACCTATCCTGGCCGCTCAAGTTACGTTATCTTAGATTAAAAAATACGAGGGTTAAAGGCTCAAAACTGCACATTTTGAATATGAGAATACAAAAAACTGCACACCTCTAGAATTTTTGTAAAAATGTTTGAAAATTGATGCATAAAGGCATACAGAAAATGTGTATATCTTGGATAATAATGTATATTTTAAAAATCCCAAGGCATAGAAAAACTGCACATTTACCTAAAAAACTGCACTCCCATCAAATTTTCGCTCGTAATCTATAATTTTGAATAAAAACAGAAATATCAACATTCTGGAATCTATTTATGGTTTGGCCACACATGACTTGTGTTCTGCAAGTCCACGGTCACAAGTCTAGGTCATTGAGTTATTATTACTATGTAGTGGACTCAGTACCGTGAATCCTCTGTCTACGGGTTTCTAGAAGCCTACGATTCTGTTTTTTTTTTAAATATTTTTTTTCATTTGATTGTTGTAAGAAAGTTAGCATGAAAAAGTAATATATAAAATAAAAAATAATAATTGATCAGTTAAAATTTTTACCAAATAAACTTTGTTAAGTATCTCCGAGATATAAATTTTTGATCATAGCCATCAAGGAGCATAATATTAATATAATAAGTATAACCGCGTTAGCGTAAGTTATCAATAAACCGCGGCATGTATTAAAAAATCTTTATAATGATGTAATATATTGAAATGATAAATACTTAACCAAACTAAATAACTTATGTAATATTTAAAATAAACCACTGCTACTGTGGCTACCAATATGCGCCATAAATAATATCGTGCATAGTAGCACCTTTAATGTTCAATATCACGATGATATCCATTACTGTAGCTTTATACTAAGATTTAATAACTTTGTGGTATTTAACCAAAGTTGCAGTGGTAATTATATTCGAGTAATCCGAATTATCGTATAGATAAAAATGTTTATGGATTGTTATTTACCCGTTTCATTATTTCAGAACGATTTCTTTTACTCATTTGTCAGTACTTTATTGTCAATGTCATTCTCAAATGTCTATCAGCTGCTTTTGTCAAATGTATTGTTTTTAACAAAAAACAATTTGAAAAGTTTATAGGAATTTAAAAAACTTCAAAATGGACGATGAATACGAAAGTGTTAAACTATGTTATACAATACACAAGTATTCTAGTTATAGTGCAAGCTACAAACCCGAGTAAGTATATATTAATATCCATAAAAAGCCCCGGCTGAGATCGACTTTTTTTATTTAATAGAACACAAAAATATAATATGACATCACTATCCTTATGAAAATACTAGATTATTGAGTCTCTCCTAAATGAAACATGTCGTTAACTTACTATTCTTCTCTGGCATTAGGAACATATTAGTAAAGAGACCTACAGATCAGCTCTCAAGATGGTTCACAGACTCCACAACACCATCTCAATTTATAATGTTAAAATTGAAATCACCGTCTGTAGTGGAAAGTATAAAATTTGGTAAATTCATGAAGTCACATGTGAGTGATCTTAAGAAATTCCAAGTGTATGGTGGTTTGGATGAAGATAATTTATCATTACTTTTAACTGCGTAAGTATGGCTTACTGTTATTATAGTTATAAGTTTTCAATTTTAGATACTACTAGATTGTAGTTCTATTATCTATTAATGGCAAAAAAATAAACTTACAATTAGAGTTTTTATATTATATGGCGGTAAACAAACAGTCCAACCTTTTTGATATTGATGCCCTCTTCGATAATAGGCCAATAAGAACTCACAAACCAAGTAAGTAAGTAAAAACAAAGTGTAAGCAAGAAGTACCTTCATGGATATTATTAAATTGCAATGTAGCATGTCACTAACTCATATTCTCTCTAAAAGTATTCAATTTTCTCAATAAAACATACAACCTACTGCTCTTTGGTAATGCCTCATGGTATAGTGGTAAGCATGCTCAACCACAAGTTCTAAGATCCTGGATACAAGTACCTAGTTGGACAAAAGTAACTATAATAGAAATATTAATAGTCTGTTGTAAAAGGAAATTATTTACTATATAATACATAATCAATGTTTTACCAATGTTTTTTGGCTGTGAACTGTATCTCTATACCGACATGTTTTTAAATTATTTTTAGTATCTCATTGTACCTTACTACTTCATAAGCTGTGATATTTACCATTTACTAACTATTTGTTATTCGGGCAAATGTGGCATTAAAATCCAAATTATAGATATATGTAAATTATTGTTATATTGTAAAAAGGGAGTATTCCCGTTCATTGAATTGAATAAATAAATAAATCATAGCTTGCTTTCAGTTACTATCTCATTTCATAGTGACAATATCTTTTTCAGAGGTTTAAAAAAAGATAATCTATCTGAAACATTTGCATTGCGATGTCGAACATCAGAAGGCTTAACTCTGCCAATAAACTATATAAAAATTGTACCACTTCAATCCTGGGGGCCTGCATACAATTATACTATTTGGTTTGTAGAATTGAAAGGGAAAAATCAAGAGGAGATGGTGAATTCAGCCATTCACATTATCAATTTAGTGAGTACATTATGTATCACTACATAGTATAAAACAGTCGCTTTCCACCGTCTGTATGTCAGTATGCTTAGATCTTTAAAATTATGCAACAGATTTTGATGGGGATTTTTTTAATAGTTAGGAGTGATTCAAGAGGAAGGTTTATAATATGTATAACTAGCTGTGCTCCGCGGTTTCACCCGCGTAAATTTCGATCCCATGAAAAATAGAAAATCATCCCATGGTCATACCTTCAGAACATGTGTCTGTATAGTATATATTTATTTTTTTTTTTATGGTATAGGAGGGCAAACGAGCAGTCGGAGCCATTTTCATGACTACCGACGCCCACAAACATCCGCATAGAGGCTATACAGATGCGCTCCCCTCCTTTCTCCTCCCACCTCCATGGGCTACCGACTACTTACACACCGCACGAAACGCGACAGCACAGCTGTCACTTTACGCCGGTCTCGTGTAAGCGAGAGGTACCTCCCCGGTCGTGCCGGCCCAATTATAGCCAACACTTATATTAAAAGTGTTATATTCATAAGAGATAAGCAAGGAGGGAGGTAAATCCAGGGTAGTACAGTGAATTCGGAACACCTACTCCATTAATTAATAGTTCAATTGGTTGGTCATAAAAATTGCATACAACTTACATAAATTGTCATAAAATTACTTGAACTAGTTGAAGTTCTGAAAATGTGTTGTAGGAAACTATGTAGTTAGGACAAAGACACAAAATAAGTCATCTTTTAAATTCATAATCATGTTTATGTTAATTTATGAAGGCAATAAAAAATTACAGAGAAAAGAAGAAGAGGCAGTGAGAATATTGTTAAAGCATTTACGGCGGAGAAGGTATAAGGATGCGTTTGAAGCATTGTCTCGAGAGAGTGGAGTGCAACTGGAGGGGCCCGTGCAGTCTCGGCTCTGGAATGCGTTGGTGGAAAACGGAGATTACAAGCAGGCGGAGGAGATATTCGATGAAGCTGCCAATGGTGAAATCCTATTTCTTTTAAATGTCTACAATTTTTTGGGCCTGACAATTGCATTGTTCTCATTATTTTCTAAAACCGCGTAAATAACAATATATTTCATCAATATCCGATGATTCTTTGTCCTCATTAGCGTCTACAAATTATGTGAGATATTCTAGGCGCAAGAGGGTCAGGATAATCCCTCTATTCCTCGCTTTGGACAGAGAATGGGTCTATCAGTAATAAAAAAGGCTAACTTGGCCTACGCTAGGCTACGCTTGTTGTATATCTAGCATGTTATATATGAGCTATTGACCTATTCAAGCCACAGCTATTAATAGAACAAGACAGCATGATTGATACTTATATACCTACATGAACCAGATAACCGTGAACCAATAAACATCAGAGTCTTAAAATAAAACAAATTTTGTACCCTTTTGGTCATTACGACTGACTGACTGACAATGACTGCTCTCACAAAAATGGGTCTCAGACGCACGAAGGTGCACCACCAACTTCCTGACTTAGAGCACACATGCTGCAGCATCGGTTATCGACGATTTAGTCGTTTTTTAGGAGCCAAACGCAGGCACCGGACGCTGCCCAGCGCACACTTGAAAAAGACAAACGCGGCGATTTAGTCGCACAGCGACTGCGAGCGCTATCGAGCATCGGAACAGTCACAAAATCGATTCCGATACCGCGACCAAAAGTAGCGTGTGGGCTGTCGCCCTTAGGATAGAAAAACTGAAAAATCGCAATCAAAAAATGTTTAGAATTGAATGTTAATGAAAAGCTATCCGGATTTCTCGAGTTCAGTCTGAAAATGCTTGCCGCTAGACCACGAATTTATATAGCGTGAGAGAGCAAACGGGCAGTTGCATTTTCATAGAGGTTGTATCTTGCCCTTCTTCCTTCTCGCCCTCCACGAGCCACCGGCTACTTAGGTACACATCACACGAACCGCGACAGTATAGCTTTCACTAAACTGGTATCGTGTAATCGAAGCACTTTTCAACGTGGCCATGTTGTTCAGAGGGCGAGCTCGAGTGGTACATGTCGTGGCAGCCGCACGCGCCGCAGTGGCGCGCGCTGTGCCCGTGCTCGGACGCGGTCGAGCAGCGCCTGTCCCG
>LUGF01007887.1:55237-67412 GCA_001625245.1 Calycopis cecrops | reverse complement strand
AGTTGACGAGATTTACGTGTTATCGGTGATTACACGCACACGTAAGTATGCATACATACACAAATGTACGCACGTAGTGTATGAAGTTGACTAGATCTACGTGCTATCGTTTAAAACACGTACACGCACTGCAGGTGATGACATCTAAATTGTACGTAGTGTTAGTGAGTTACGTACGTAAACACATGATAAGATATTATAAAACAGAAAATCATTAACTACTCAAAACTACTTGATAAAACTACTAAAAAAAGATGAAGTTATTAAATCTCATCTTAAAAAGTCTCTAGAAACCACACCTATTTTTATATCATTTTTACCCTTTTTAGGCGTAAACTGGTGAATTAAATGGGAACGTATTGCAGGGTATGAGTAAAGAGAAGGACAAGAAGGTCCACAACACGCTGTGGGTGTTCTCTCTGCGGCGGCTGACGTGGACGTGCGTGTACCGCAACGAGCGCGTGTCGCCCGCCGAGCCGCGCCCGAGGTTCGCGCACCAGCTAGTCTACGACCCCGTCAGGAAGGTAACGCCCACTTGACTTGTGACACGCCTACTTGATACGCATTGCGCAACCCCATTTAATACGCCCTCTTGCCAAGTGCGCTTGACAGCCTGACACGCCAGGATATTAAAGATGGATAAAGGAACTCTAACAAAACAACACAAAGCAATAGTTTTACCATTTGACCTTTTTGTTGCACTAAAGTATTTCCGCACAATCAGATCCTTCGTCCCTTTTATGTTGTTCAAGCTTGTAATCTGATGTAGTTTAAGTGGTAATCTGTCATCCCTGACCCCTCTTCTAATATAGAAGTGAACAAAAACAATCAAAGACGAGATACGGATCAATGGGCTGGTTAATGGCTATTTCCTATCTACCCAAATTCAAGTAAAAATACTTCTTTCTTTCCGATGTTAGGCTATATATGTAACATATCTTATTGCACATATCAAGCAAAAAGATTATTTTCGTAGGTGCACTATCTGTTCGGCGGCAATCCGGGCAGCGTAGCGGGCACCAAAGTGCGCCTAGACGATCTGTGGGCGTTGCGCCTGGTGCGGCCGGACCCGGAGAGCGTGCGGGCGGCCGCGCGCCGCTGCATACGCGAGGCGGCGTTCCGTGAGCTAGCGGCGGACCCGCGCGGCGCACTGACCGCGTTGCAGTACCTGCGGACCGACGTGCGAGCGGTTACCGATTTGGATGACCCTCAACAGGTGGGACCTCTATTTTTGAAGTGTAAAAGGTAGTGCCATTGTGCATTGCAGGTGGATTGAGCTGGCAATAGCGGGTAGGTACAACTTGTCCACATGATGAGGAAAGGAGGACGAGTGCGTAATGCACCTGTGATGGTTGTCAGTAGTTATCAGAATGTCGATCCTGGCGAGACAGGAGTAGCAGCGGTGGGAACGAGTGGTGGGCCAAAGCCCGATTAAAAAGTAGTTATCAGAAGGCTCCGATTGCGCGTTTGTCCCCTTACATAAAAAGTACAGCTCTAATAGTGGTGTGTTATTCAGACAGCGCAGTTCCACAAGCTGGCGACGCTAGTGGTTTCGGGGGCGGAGTCCGGCGCGCACGCACCGCGTGGGCTCACGCCGCGCCGCACGCGTGCTCTGGCCCGGGCGCGCGAGCGGGCGACGCCAAGGACCGACCTAGCGAGGGCTCTTGCACAGGTATACTGACCTTTTTGAAGTAGAAAACTTCTTCAGCGACTTTGGAAAGGCAAGGATTCTGACTTTGCACGCTGTACGTATGCTAGACTGAAATGAAATGGGCAGCTACGCTGATTTGTTGCTACGAACTACTAGTGCTCCTGTGTTACCTATATTCGTTTTAGTAAGAGGTAGTGCCACACTACATGCTTGCATGTAGCCGAATTGGGCCGGCACGACCTCTCGCTTACACGAGACCGGCATAAAGTGACTTCTGTGTTGTCGCGTTTCGTGGGGTGTGTAAGTAGCCGGTGGCCCAAGGAGGTGGCAGGAGAAAGGAGGGCAACGCATCTGTATATCATTTATGCGGATTTCTATAGGCGTCGATAGTCATGTAAATGACTCCGATTGCTCGTTTCCCCCCTTATGCTATAAAAAAGGTACCGGTATCTTTGAAGTGAAATCTTTAACGGATTTCGGTAAGGGAATGAATTATGAGTTCGCGACATCAACAAGCTGTGAAGCACATAAAAGTTATCCTAATATTGTTAGCATAACTCCACTCTCATATGATACGTATAGCAGCAATAATTTCGTACAAAATAAATATGAATGAAATTTTTCGTCCGAGAGTTATAAGTGCATCGCGCACCTGCGGTAGAAAATATCAACTACCCGTGACGCGTGAGCCCAGGGAACGTGAGGGGTGGCGGGGAGTTTGCCAGTTATCCACATGCGTGGACAGTGCGGGACTTACAAATATCACCACAGTACTTTAAAATAACTATATTTTACCTGTCTCTTAGTCTAGTTTAACTTTTAGGCTTAACCATAGTCGTGAGATCCCGGGTTCGAATCCCGGGACGGAATAGGAGAATGAGGGAATGGAAAGTGCACATGTGCACGATATTATGTCATGCGTAGATGGCTTGTCCCTATAGACACCGTAGGCCGTAGCAGTAGCAATACCGTAGTATTTTAATTACGTTACTCTTTATATAATGACCAGGCTGCCGCAGTGGTGCAGGGCTCGGATAAGCGGAGCATGTTGCGCCAGGGGTCGTGGGTTCGAATCCCGCCTAGGTCTGAGATGTTTATCTGTGTATTATATTTATATGTATTTATGTAATACAAATCTTAAATGTATAAAATTTCTTAAATTTAAAAAACATATGAAATATATTTCTTTTGTCTAAAACCCGTAACACAAGTCCATAAGGTACTTAGCACGGGACTATACTAACGTAAGTCCACAGATATTCATTTTATTTATATTTACGCAGGTGTTGGGCGGTGACGACAACCTCGTGGAGCCGCCCATGCCGTTCGAAGAGGTGGCCGCGCCCACACCCGACACGTGGGACGTGGGCGTGGACGTGGACGAAGACGAGGAGGCGGGCGAGTGGACTACCCGCGCCGCGCGGATCCGTCTGTACGAGACGCTGTGCCGTCACTTCCGGCCGTCCGCTGCGCCGCCGCAGCCGGATGTGTGCAGTCTGGTGCAGCTGTAGACGTCCGCGTTAAGTATGCAGTGACGTCAGCGTGTACAAGACGCTGTGCCGCCAGTTACGGCCGTGTGATCGTAGATGATGCTAGTGTTTTTGCGTTTAATAATTTAGTGACTTTAACAACGGTCGGCACGCAACCATATGTAGTGTAGCTGTGGATAACGACGTTGTTTGCGTTAGGAATGCAGTGACGTCATCAACCGCATACAACCATATCTAGTGCAGCTGTAGACACCGCCCACCACCGGTGTTCGTCTTAAGAACGTAGGAAACGGTATCAACACAGACAGTAAGTGAATGTTACTAATATATTTGGGAACAATTTGACTGGACCTTGGATATAAAAGAAGAAAAAAAAGCGGGCGAGTGGTCTACCCGTGCCAGACGGGGTCATACAAGCTGCGTCCCCTCCGGTGCAACTGTAGCTACTGCCAACGTAAAAAAAATTAAGGGAACACTTTAAATTAAAATTCTCAACGTTGTATGCAATGGCTCGTGACTTTGAGATATGGCGCTCTATGAAAGATTAGCAGCAGGGACGTTCACTGACTGACAATGATGATGATGACGATGATGATGATTTAAAACCAACAACGTCAATTTTACCCGACTGATTCAGGAGATGAATGTTTTTGTGCGTATGTGTGTTTGTATGTTTTGTGAAACAAACCGCGTGAGTTGAGCGTTCTAGGGTAAATAAATATATTTAAAGCACTTTAATACCAGCTGACACGTGGCATTTACAGCTACAAGTATGCCAATGTAACAAACGTTAGAGTAACATGTTTTACGTTGCACTTAACGCTCGTTTCAGCTGGCCCTGGAGTCTGTATTTTTTTTTATGATATGAGGGGGCCAACGAGCAGTCGGAGCCATTTTTATGACTACCGACGCCCATAGACATCCGCATAGAGGCTAAACAGATGCGCTGCCCTTTCTCCTCCCACCTTCACGGGCCACCGGCTACTTACACACCGCACGAAACACGACAGCGCAGCTGTCACTTTACGCCGGTCTCGTGTAAGCGAGAGGTACCTCCCCGGTCGTGCCGGCCCAATTCGGCTGCATGCAAGCATACAGTGTGGCACTACCTCTTCCTAAAATGTATGTTTTTAGGTGCATTAATTTTAATATAAAATATTCCCTTGCTTCGTTGTACCATAAAACCACTACATCAGGTATTTGTAATTAAGTTACTGTAAATGTTTAATGTGATCCACTTGTGGACTGGTTGAACCGATTTAGTAAAGGCCACCTCTACGTACCAGCACAGACGGTGAGACCAAAGGACGAAGGGCTCTTACTTGCATGAATGAAAAGTGTTTGTAAATTTTATAGCAAACCGAGCATATTCCACTGTCCAAGTCCTTCAAAAGTCTCTCGCTACAAAATTTTTATTCATGTTATGTTACAAATTACAATATTTAATGAAGTTTAATATGACATACTCTACTGGTTCTAAACTAACGAAGAACTGAAAGTGGCGAAACAAACTAAGTGGTTCTGTTTTTAAATAATAATAGCTCATTGATTTTCCTAATGTGTGGTATCTTTATAAATAAACAAGGTAAGTATCAGGTACAGGTTAATGAGTAGAGTTGTAGAAAGTTACTTTTAATAAACATACTTTCATAATTTAATTATTAAGGTATATAGTTGTATATGTATATGTATGCAATAGTTGAGATAGAATGTCCTTTGAGGCAACATACAATAACATTATATTTAAATAGACACTATTTACAGTTACCCTTAATACCAATAATAAGTAAAGTGTAGTGCAAGGGCTCTCAATAATCAAAATTAAAAAATTAATAATGTCACATCCTCAATCAATGTAGTTCATTCCCACATATGTACACCAGTATCCCTCTGCTAAAGATCGTATATATTTACTTAGAAAAAAAAATATATAAAAGATTTGTTTAAGACTATTGCATTTATTATTGTCAGTCGATGCTTTTACAGTTTTTAACACGATAAAATATTTATTACAGGTACTAATGGAAACATATAGGTACCTATTGTAACTATATGTTTTCGCTAGTACCTTCAATATTTGTTTTATACCCGTAAAGTAACTACAAAATATTAGTTTTCGCATATTATGTAATGCAGCAGGAAGCTTTATATACCCACAGGCCAAAAGAGACTATTTTAAATGTAAAACGTAGACGGAATTATTCTATTACCTTCTAGACTTATAAACATATTAATTATAAGTTTGTCATGTCAACTATATTCGAATACAGCATTTATAATGTAAGTCTAGTAACTGCTTAAGACTGTCGTTTTTATGTATTTGTAATGACAAAAAAACTAGAGTTAATCAGTAAAAGTTATGTATTGTTGGCGTATAATTAGGCGTGTCGGAATACTCATTGGAGAGGTAAAACGACCAACGATCAATTTCGGAGACCGACAATGTTTAAGCTAGTGTGAGATATTATTTTCATGTGCGTGTATAATAAAGTAATGTACAATAATGTTGCGTTAGTGTATAGCAGGTGGCTACCGCGTAGGTACCCGCCGTATTTTGCGTTTGGATTCGCGGTGTCTTCGTTTGGTGATATACTCGAAGGCTTTATGTTCCATACCTTAGTGTTGTGCTACGTTCGATAGTACATTAGATCTACGAATAATTCTTTTTTGTAATAATCTATTGTTAGCTCGATATTTATTATTACTGTATATACCTATATAATGCTCATTTGCGTACGCTTTAAAATATTTTTTAAATACGGGCATAAAATATTAAAGTGTAAAAATGAGGTCAAATAGAGAAGTTGGTTAATTTTTGCCTGGTCTTGCCAAAAGAAAATGTGTGTTACATAATATTTATTGTAATTACCATCTTGGATCATATTTTAACTCTTAAATGAGTTCATACGGAGTGTTTTCTTTTCTATTAAGGTTGAATTGATAGATTTTTCCTGACAAAAGATAATATCTTTTTTTATTTGTGTATATATATCTGTGTTGACCACCAAATTCTAGATCTACTTATATTTATTTAACTTTTGCAGCTTATTTTATGAACCCTAAAATAAGTTATTGTAGTTGAAAAATATAACAATCTTTGGTGTTATTTTTTTAAGATATTCCGCCTTTTTGTGTTCTTTGACTTGTTTCCATAAGAAACAAATCAAAAGCATAAACGTTCTTTGAATTTATTGCTATTGATAAATTTAGAAATATGTATATTAATTATCTAGTCGATGCTCATTTAGTCGTTCCTTTATAAAATACAATATCTTCTTGCAGTCAAAATGCTTGTAAATATAATCGTCGATATACAGCACACCTTTTGTCATCGCGAACATTGCTTTTTGCAATTGCTTGCAACACAAAAAAAATTGAAGTAATACTTCTTTACGCGCTCTTGACTTGGGGAGTAAGTTGATGAACGCGTCACGAGAGCGTTACGAAGTGTGATCGGGTGAGACGAACGGAAGTTGAGAGGGATATATGAGTTGGAAGATAGAAAGAGAGTTAGGTTTCTTATATTACTGTAGGAGCGAGAAAGAGCAGTGCGCGCGCACATTTTCTTTCTCCCTCTCATAGCCAGTTTTGTAGCGTCTCAACAAGTTATGTTTCGTGTCTGAAGTTTTAGTTCAGTCGTGTGGTTTAAAGTACCTACACACACATTTTTATTATTTTTTTTGACCCTGTAAAATATTTTCTTATGAGATTTACACGTTACAGATATAATTGAAAATAAGTGTTTGCATATACCTAATATATTCAAAGTTACCAACTATATTTACATTGTGATATGTGGTATGTCAATTGTAAAAGTCTTAAAAAGTGTACGCTTTTATAGGTACTAATTATTATTAGGTACTTCATGCTAACGTTTTTTATAGGTTTTGGGATATATTGTATAGGCCTACCTAGAATAGGCCTACCTATACCTAAAGTGGCAATTTTGTCAGTTTGAATATTTTTTATAAAATATCCCCTTTTTTGTGACAATTGTGGGCATGACCACTGACTTAACTAAGTTCGCCGCTAGATGTCGATCTATTTATTGATAAAACGAAGTTTTCCAAGAAAAAGAAGACATTTCATTGATTGGAGATAAAGTAATTTCGTATAATGGTACAAAATCCAAACGTCAAGAATTTATTACAAGTCCTCTGGAATTTTTCGTGAAGTAACGAAAACTCCGCTTGGATTTTGTTATTGCAATACAAGGATATCTGTGCAATGTAACTATTAAATATGAATAAAAACGATATTTTAGGTTTGCGTACATCCTACGGGCAAGAAATGTAACGCCCCTTTTATATTGTTTATTGCAATTGTGTTTCTCATGACAATATTTCTACACTTACCCAGCACTTATTTATATTATTGTAGTCAAATTCGTATTTAAATATCCTCATATGTAAATATAAATGTACAGTAATTATGTAAATATACCGTTATGTAAATAAATGCTTTGTTTTATTTCATTTACATTTCATAAAGTTTGAAACATACACATAACACACCAATCAGCCATCGTCCGACTCGGCGCCGAATTTTAAAAGTAGGTATTCTAACTACGTAATTAGCTACAGGAAACGAGTTGCAAGACTGTCACGCCAAGTGGTGGGTGGAATATGAACTTACATTTTTTATGATATAATAGGGCAAACGAGCAGCCGGAGCCATTTTCATGACTACCGACGCCCACAAACATCCGCATAGAGGCTATACAGATGCGCTGCCCTCCTTTCTCCTCCCACCTCCATGGACCACCGGTTACTTACACACCGCACGAAACGCGACAGCACAGCTGTTACTTTACGCCAGTCTCGTGTAAGCGAGAGGTACCTCCCCGGTCGTGCCGGCCCAATTGGACCGCATGCAAGCATGCAGTGTGGCACTACCTCTTACCAAAACATATTTTCTTGTAACGTTTATGTGTAAAAACTAAAATTGTACTCGGCACCCCTGAAGTCCGATAGACGCATGTATTATTTACATACAGGGTGTGGCGTAAAGAATGGATATACCGGAACCGGTGGATGCCCCTCCTTGTGGGCTATTCAAAAAAAATATTTTTATTCTTTTTGGTTTGAATTTAAAAAAAAAGTGGGATAAATAACATTTTTTCAAAATTAAGCGACGAAAATTAAGGAAAAATGTTATTTATCCCACTTTTTTTTAAATTCAAATAAAAAAAAAATAAAAATACTTTTTTCAAATAGCCCACAAGGGGGGGCATCGACCAGTTCCGGTATATCTATTTTTTACGCCACACCCTGTATATAACTTGTTAAGTTCTCTAATGAAAAAATAAAAAAAACTGAAACATGTCGACATAACTCGGACTGCAGATAGTCACAATCGTTGAGAAAAGAAAATTAATATTATTATATAATACTAGCTGTACCTCGCGGTTTCTCCCGCGTTTAATTTCTAATAATCCTTTCTTAGCCTACGTCATACAGGGTTAGTTTTTGGCCAAATTTTCAGATTTGATTCAGAATCGACAATACATTCAATCTATGAAATAAAACAAATAAGGAAAATAATATTAAAAATATTTTTGTCCCGTAAGAAAAAAATACCGTGTGGGTAACATAATCGATCATTGCCGCGTGCGGCTAGATCCGAAACACAATCAGCTGTTGAAGTCAACATTCTCTTCGGGTGCTAATGCGCGTAGGTATATTTACGGACCGTTTCAAATCGATGTTTATATAACAAAATATTACAAACAAGACGATAAAATTAAAACACCCTTGTAATGATGTTTATTTCCTTAATTTTAAATATGGCCAGTGACCAAAAACTAACCCTGCATACAGTGTTGATATAAGCGAGCAATTTAACCACATCATTATATTTTAGTGTATCATTTCCAGGCCACACCACAAAAATCAGATCAATCGGAGCAATAGTATACGTGCCCTAGTAATGCTCGCACCATAGTCGTCAATAACATGGACGAACTTAAAAATAGGATAATTTTGGCGTTCAATAAGTTAAAATGTATAACGTCAAACACGGACTTTATTGTACGTTTAAATAATAATATTATAAGACGGTATAATTTGTGTATCAACGGAAATGGCGGACACTTCAAACTTTTAATATGTAAGTGTAACAATGAATTATTATTGTTTATTATGATCATTTATCATACTTTCCAACGTGCGTTGACGACGACCGCCCCGCTCGGCTGTTGCGTAATGCGACGACGCAAAGGACACGAGAGGTCATTGCAGGCTGTTTACGATTTTGCTTACTTATTCTGCTATTTAACTTGTTTGAAAAAGTATTTTCATATACTTCTCGTAACTTTTTTTTAATAGTCTCGGATTTACAATAGGCACTTACAGTATATTATGTGGTTTGATTTAATGCCTCTCGCATGTATCAACCTTGTATAAGTATATAGATAGATAGATTTTATATAATATACCATTAAAGAATTTTGCAAGTTCCGGTTTAATATTTGGAGTAAAGTTTATATACTTATGTTTATTAATATTGCGATTGGAATCCAAAATATAGCTTAGCTTATTTTATTTCATTTACTCGAGTATGAAATCAAGTTTTGTAGCTTGTAGGACTTGGGATCGCGTATTGGGGAACGGTGATAAAGACGAGATATGTTTAATCCATACAATGCTACGCATAAGCAAATTTCCATAAAGAACTCGATATTCCCGAAGTCCACTGCCAAATTTTATAACTTTTCTCTTCAGAATTCAGAAAGCTCAGAAGTTATAATCAGCCGAACAACTGCATAGTATAGGTACAGTCACGAGCAATAATATGTATACACTTTAGAACCCTGTCACAATAACTTTCTTTGACAAGTCAAAGCAATAATATGGAATTTCAAAAATATAAATTATGACAAGGTACTAAAGTGTATACATATTATTGCTCGTGACTGTATCTACGAGGGCACCAAATAAAACTACACATTTAAATATATCATTTAATATTTTCATACATGAATCATTTCAGTCATTGCGACAACGGAGTGCCTTAGTTAGAAAATAAATCCACTCTGTCATGATATGTTCCCTGATTCTGGTTCGTTCGGACACTGGTCACTCTATACTCTATGAAGCTCTGTGGTCTCACCCGAACACTCGCCAAAGACATGTAACCTGGCCGATTACACAACTAAAAACCCGATCTCGTTGAACCATCAAACTGTGCAATCGATACTACAAAACAAAATCGATAACAGAGGGAACAATCATGCATCGAGTCGAGCGTGTAATAAGTAGCGGCAATATACGATCCATATTCAAATAATAATTCATTTGTCTATGATACAAAATAATTTCTATGTGCCTAAGCAAAATAAATGATCTAATGATTCAACTATATAAAATAAATATTTGGTTAATCGCTCCATCGTTAATACCACCACCCGGAGGCAGCAGACATCGGCGATACAACCAAACAATACTGGCGGGAAATAAATACTGGACGATAATAATGTCAAAAATATATTTACTTAAATAAATACTGTAAATTAAATGCTTCGTAAAGAAGATGGACGCAAGTATAATACGGATATGTCGATTTACAACCCATGGCTTTAGAAAAAACCGCGCGAGACGTCCGCCATGCTGGCTCGCATCCCGCGTTACAGTGACTAGACATAAACAATACAATATAAAGATGTCTGCTGCTAAGCTACGAAATTAAATATTTAGAAAAAAAAATATTATGCACTAACACTATAATGGTATGGTTAAGTACGCGAAGATCTAAGATTAAGCTAGCCGATAACGTCTAACAAACAATAAATGCAAGGCGTGGTCCTCGCGCGACGATTCGCGACGCAAGTTGCGTGCGAGTCGCGATCCTCTCCACGCAAGGTGCGTGCGAGTTGCGATCCCAGCGACGCAAAATGCTAGTACTCGCGATCATCAGCACGCAATATTCGTGCGAGTAACGATCGCAAACAATTGTCTATTAACAGATTCAATACGTCTAAATACGAAGGTTAACATATTACCTAGAGCTACTCTAAACCGGTAGAAATAACTACTGGGGCGATCGCCCTCTACATGCAAAGGTCGAACTAGCCTACGTCGAAACACTAAATGATTAACTATCGACCGGGTCCGTACCTACACGCTACTGGGAGCAATCACATCCGATAACGTAAATAAATCGTAACAATATAATAATTTTGTCTTATCAATAGATACGTCGGTCGATCCCTGAGCAAGTTTTGAGCATTACATAAACCGATGTGTTATTTTATTTAAATTCATTCAATTATAATCAGGGTATGTTAAGAAATCGAGTAATTATAGAAGTATACATATTAAAATCGATTGGTTATTCGATGTGGGATCGACCGACTCGTGGACAAGAATTGGACGCGTGTGGCGGCGCCACAGGACGGCAGAGTGCGTTCGACGCATCTAGAGCGGACGTCACAAGTGACGTCATCCATGTTACTGCTGCATATTACCTTCCAAGATCTTAAAGACAAACAACAAATTTTAATTTTAATTAAGGTTTTTTTACAGTAACTGCCCGCATCACAACGGCTCTAGACGGCGCCAACTTCAACAAAACAAACGGAAACACTACAGTACAACTAGAACAAGATGGACGAAAGTCGGCAGAGGGCCATAACAACACAACAAACATATCAACTAGAGAACAGATTACATAGTCTTTTTGCGCACACAATGGATGGAAATCGATGAAAATTTAATTTTTTTCTTGGACGTTCTAATCGATCATTCGTATCGAGTAAAGGTATATGTACATATATACGAATCCGTGGATTCCAATAGAAAATATTATGTATATAATAAAAAATAACATTGCACGGTCTCCTCCCGAATCGTCAATAAATATTAAATCTGATCGCAAGCGACGCGATCGCATAACGGGATAAAATTCATCTGCGTATTAAAATACACCCACCCTACTATATAAATAAACGTCCGACGTCTCGCACAGGCCCACTGGCGGCTGGAAGTGAATCCGGTCCATCCTTAAGTTAGGTGGGACGCAAGTCCGTCTCACCCAC
>LUGF01007887.1:43722-55125 GCA_001625245.1 Calycopis cecrops | reverse complement strand
TACTATATAAATAAACGTCCGACGTCTCGCACAGGCCCACTGGCGGCTGGAAGTGAATCCGCTCCATCCTTAAGTTAGGTGGGACGCAAGTCCGTCTGACCCACAAGTTAGGCCGGGCGTAAGTCCGTCTCACCCACAAGTTAGGGGGGGCGTAAGTCCGTCTCACCCACAAGTTAGGCGGGGCGTAAGTCCGTCTCATCGACAAGTTGGGCGGGCGAGGCGTCGGACGAGGGTGGGAGCGGGCGGCGCGCCATTGCACAGTTTGACGGTTCGAGCGCTCGCTGAGCGCGCCGCCCGCCCCCGGTGGCATACAACTGGCTGTACTAACGATTTAGTTCCGGCTGACTCACAAAAAAACTGACTGCTTAAATATGAGAAAAAAATTGCGCCGAGTTCAATCTGTAGAATGTTTCAAGCACTTAAGTAATTATTTAACAAATTTACCTTATATTTTAGTTTTTAACTCATCGGCTATCACAAATTCAGTCGTTAATAATTCACACTTAATAATTTAAAAATTCGTATTTCGTTACAGTGAAACAACTACTTGAAAAAACGCACACACACCCAAACACACCGTGAACACTTTCCGGTTGGTCTGAAGACTTGCCACCGACTAAACCGTTAGCGTAGGCCGAGCCCGCCGTAACATCGAAATATATAAAAAGGTATAAATAATTTAGTTTTCTAAAAATCGAGGATCATAAAAAAGTAGTCCTAACATTAACGACATAGTACGCACACTCGTGCATATAGACGCTCACACGTACTCGCACCCGCAATCGCGCACAAACAGGTCTGCTCTCGCACGTGGCGGGCTAGTCAAGAGTATGCACACACGCTCGTGTCACGCACACGCACTCACACACGCTCGCTGTCTAGTAGCGTCAGATGCGGACGCACACGCTCTGTCTAGTAGCGTCAGGTGCGTCCGCACACACGCTGTCTAGTAGCGGGCGGGTCACGCACACACTGTAGCTAGTAGCGTGCGGGCGGAGTGGGCGGTGCGTGCGACAGCAGCGCTCGCAGCGCGGCCGCAGCCGCCTTGAGCGCGCGCACGAGCCGCTAGAAATCGCGGCCGCGCGAGCGCGTCCCGCCACCCGCCTTGGGCACGCGTCGTGTGCGCATTTCTCGATCCACCTGCAACATAATTTAATTTATTTAAGTATCATGGAAGACTTGCAGCTAAACAAATATTATAATGTACTTGTAGTATGACAAGCTGACAGCCATTTACAAGTCTTCACGTCATAAAATAATTCTATTTATTATATGACAGAAAAGTGAACGCACACACATAATAACCCTGCATTTAACCACATACTATGATCGCCGTGCTAACAAGCGTCTTCATCTATATGCATCAAGTTTCGAGTATATGAAAGGGTTTTAATTCGTTTCGGTGAAATCAATGGCTATTAGACATGGGCGTTATCGGTTGTTTTATACAACGGTTGTCTAACCGATATTTAGTTTCAATACCATTGTTGGCAACCGTTGCTGAATATCGGTTTTTATTTATTTATTTCCAAACACAATACACATTATAATCATCTTCAACTACGCTACAAAGATTTTTATTATACGAGATTATAACATTATTTATGTGTACCTAACAATATGAATAATACCATTATTTAACGAAAATTAAAATAAGTTAAAAGATCAGAATAAATCATATATAATTTAGCAATGGGCAATATTTTATGTTGAGATAAACCATTTGAACAAGAAACATCTGTTTTCATCAAATATTTTCATAAAAACCAATTCTACGTATTATAAGTATTATCACGGATAACGCTAATTTCGCAAAGTAATCACGACCTTATGACTAAATCACAGAGCTTATTAACTAATAAGTATAGTAACTTTGCCGCCATCACTGTACAGTTGTCCATTATACGTTCATCTTTAAAGCCTATTACAGTTAAGCCTTAATCCCATATAAATAAGGTATCGTTTATAATTTGCTGGTACTTCATACAATAGCGGCCAGCTAATATTCACCCTATCTCTTTTGTACATGTTAGAATTGCTTAGAAAGAGAGAGAAGGCTTGGTTATTTTGGTCTACTAACGAAACGAGCAACGTTGAATAGTTGTCAGTTGGCAACGTTGTGTTAGTTGTTTGTAGGTAGCCGATGGGCGCTGCCAACGATGTCAATACTGATACGTAACGTTAGAGGCATGGCAACCGTTTTCAGTTACGTTACGTTAGCGGACACATGACTAATAGCTATTGACAAACCGCAAGAAACGCAAAGCACAGCTTTTAAGACGGCTGCGACGTTGTGGCGGCCCAATTCGGCTGCATGCACGCAGCGAGGCACTACCTCTTTCAATGTACTTCTAGCTCCTTTAGACGTGTGTGACCAAAGGCTTCTGCTGCACGGCCAAAACCGCGACCTGTATTTAGTAGCACACACTCGCACCTCGAGGCGCTGCGTGAGCGACAGCTCGTGCTGCACGGCAAGCCGCAACAGCTGATTGAGCGTTTTCTTCTCGTCCTCGGCGCCGGTGAACGCTTGCGTCAGCTCGTCCACCTGTATTTAGTAGCACACACTCGCACCTCGAGGGCGCTGCGTGAGCGGCAGCTTCAGCTACAGCTGCACAGTGAGCTGCAGCAGCTGGTTGAGCGTCTTTTTCTCCTCCTCGGCGCCGGTAAGCGCCTACGTCAGCTCGTCAACCTGTATTTAGTAGCACACACTCGCACCTCGAGTTCCTCGAGGCGCTGCGTGAGCGACAGCTTCTGTTGCACGGCGAGCCGCAGCAGCTGGTTGAGCGTCTTCTTCTCCTCCTCGGCGCTGTTGAGCGACTGCGTCAGCTCGTCGACTTGCGTCACGTACTCCTCGCAGCGGGCCGCGAACATCGCGCGCAGACCTGGAAACATAAAATTATATATGTGTAGCATGGTTCTTCCTGCCTGCCCCTTTGGGGAAATAGCTTGAATATGTGTTGTTGTATAATGCGATACTCTGCATGCACTTATAATGCTCGGGCGAAAAATTTAATTCGTATTTTGTATAAAACAAAATTGTTTATTATGATGAGTCGTAGTACAAATGTTTTTGTTAAAGATGCTATCTTTCTATGAGTTTGCTGGTGTTTTTTTTAAAATAACCCTGTATATCTTTATATATACTCCTCCTAAACAACTGGACCGACTTTTTTGTGTGGTGAAGATAGATGTAGATTCACAAATCAGCCCAGCAGATGTCGCTGCAGTCGGTATCTCGAATATACAATATTGTAGGGTAAAGTAACGGGTGGACAATTCGGCCACATTGATGTACGAGTTGACAATTCGGCCAATCGGATGAAATAGGGGGTTCAACTTGGATGGACGATCAGTGATTTTTTACAAATTGTGCGGCGAAATTGCGGGGCACAGCTAGTATAAATAATAAAAATCTCACTGGAGAATGTAGCCGCGTCTTCTTTCAACAGCCGCAGCTCGTTCCGCAGCTTCAACATCGTCTCCGTGACGATCGTCTTCTCCGTCTCGTACTTGGACTTGAGGTTGGCGAGCGCCACCTCTGCCGTGTTCTTGTTGCTCTTGAGCACGGTGCGCAGTGTGGCAATCTGTTCGCGTTTTGTGCTGAGTAGAGACTTGAGCTTGATCACTTGCTCCGTTAGCTCTGCGAACTCCGTGCCGCGGTCCTCTGTCTCCGTCATCACTGCGAAGTTTAAAGTGGATAGATTTGTATGGATTATTACAACAGTAATCAAACTTCAGATACACTTACACGAGACTGGCGTAAAGTGACAGCTGTACTGTCGCGTTTCGTGCGGTGTGTAAGTAGCCGGTGGCCCATGGAGGTGGGAGGAGAAAGGAGGGCAGCGCATCTGTAAAGCCTCTATGCGGATGTTTGTGGGCGTCGGTAGTCATGAAAATGGCTCCGGCTGCTCGTTTGCCCTCCTATATATATTATTTATCATAAAAAAAAGTAAACAGAATGGGGCTTGACGTGGTTGAGCATCTAATTTGTTGTATTATTCATTAGCATGGAAGTTGTAACTGTTGAAATAAAACCTCTTACTTTTTTAACGCAAAGAAGGGTTATTAAAACTATATCAGAATCAATTATATCGTATTTTTTTATTTACGAATAAAACAATTTTTTTTCAAATTGGTCAGTATTTTCGAAAATAGAGTCACGAAGTTTATGAAAATACTTGTGTCCAGCCTGGACAGACAGATTTTTATATATTAAGATTATATGTATAAAAAATAATTAATGAATTCTAAAGTCTTTTAAAATACAATAACAACAATTTTAATACATTTGCCCCAAAAATAGAACAATGAGTTGGTCACTGTACAAAATTATACACTAAACCAGTAGAATGATTACTTTACCTTTAAATTTCAGTAGGAACATATAACTTACTTATATCAGTAATCTACAACTAAATAATTAAAGTATTCTACAATGTACTATGCAATAAAAACTCACTCTAAGATAATTCCTACAAGAAATACAATAACAATCTCAAACAATAACCTGTGGGCTCAAATCACATATTGCATGAGCATTATGCACGATACGAAACTGCTCCGCAACGTGTCTCGTAAGTTCAAGTTGTTCCTGACACTCCTATTCTGTGCGTACGGTCTTTTTAAACTCCGCCCCTGCAACAGGACCTGCCTCCAGGCCGCGTGTGGGTTTATGTCGCATCTTATGAACTTATATTTTCTCGATACATTGAATGGACTGTTATACATTCTATCGTAGGGTTCCGTGGTTTGTGATTTACCCTTGTTCTCGAAGTAATCCGCTATCTGTCTAACGGTTCCGGTGCAAAACTTTTCGGTATAGTTAACTGTTCTGATACTTTGACAGTTCTGGATTGGGTCGAACTTATAGGAAAAGTTTTTAAACTTCGGTTTGGACATTATACTTTTAAGTTTCGGAGATTTCAATATACTGGTATACGTTAGGTCTGAGAAAGATTTAAAATCATTAATAAGGATGAAGGCGCTTTATTGAAACGCAGTATACGTTTATCTTAATATATTACGTTGTATGAAAATTTGTATTTATGATTCAAAACAGTAAAGTAGCCTACTAAGCGTAGAAGTGAATTTTATATAATATATTATTATATTTTATTTTGGCAATTTAGCTAAGATCAACATGTCGGCGCAGCTACCAGCTACTCGAATAGACTAGTACGAACGCAAGTTGGTGGAGCGAACAGTACCCACGTTAAGCGTGACGCACCCTAAAAAGTATCTCACTGGTAAAATGGGCGGAGCACATCACACGCAAATGGCGGTGCGAGCTATGCACCAGCGTGTGAAACGAAGTGCATATATCAGTGAGAGGCTCAATTTTGCACCAGCGGGCGGAGCTAACTGCTCACCAATGGGCGGAACGAATTATATACCAGTGTTGAGCACGCATCAGGTCAATAGCTGAACGCGCCCCACGCTAGAGGAGTACCTGAATAGTGAGTGAACGGAGTGCATCACATGAAGAACACCTGCCTGCTAAGTGGGTGGAGCGCCAATATATAAGCTCTGCGGGTGCAGATATTTACGAGCGTAGATTGTCACAAAGGCTCCGTTTATATGTCAGTACCTACTGTCTGGTGGGGTGGGGTTAGGTTAGGTTAGGCAGCGACGCGCTCTGTAGCTCCGCCCACTAACTGCAATAGGTGCCGTTTGTTCTGCTCGGGGCCGCCACTTGTGGAGTACTGAGTGAACTGCACTGGCGCGTGTATCTGGGAGCTTAGAAAGACTCCGCTTATGCTCCAGTACTTGTCTGGTGGGAAGAGGTGGGGTTGAACGACGTACCTGGCTGGTGGCGGTTGCGCGAGTCGAGCGCAGTGTCGAGCGCGGCGCGCAGGTGCGTCAGCTGGTCGAGCAGCGTGTCCGCGGAGCGCGCCACGCCCGCCGCCGCGCGCAGTCCCTCCAGCTCTCCCGCCGCCAGCGCGAGCGCTTCGTCGTCCACGCGAGCGCTCGCCGACCCTATCACATTTTTCATTAAAATACGGTCCAAATACATCTCTAGAATTTAACACATCTCTAGAAATTCGACACGCCTCCATGGCATGACGTCAAGCGGGTGTACAAATATTGTGACTGGGTTTTAACACGGTCGGCAAACTTAATTGATATGCCGACATGACGATATTCGCGGCAAGTGCGCAGATATTTTGAGCAGACACTATTATCGGACATGCAAGCAGATAGTTCAATCGTTGTCAAAATGTCTTGAGCTATAGGTATCGGACTGCACATTAGGGTCGATTTGACGTCACCGACGCTACTCACTTTCGGTGTGTCCGGCGTGCTCGAGCAGCAGCCGCTCGGGCTGCGTGCCGTTGACGGCACACACGTGGTGGTACAGCTGCGCCAGGGTGTCCGCGGCATTTGAGAGCGTGGGCGCCGCAGACGCGAGGGCGCGACCCGCACCTGCGAAAGATTTGAAGTTATTTAACTTAAATGTACGTTACAAGTATACAGTACACATGCTCTGTCGTCTGATATCCTCAACGAGTATTTATAGAACTATACTTATTTAGCATCGCCGTAATTTGTGATTGCCATGGGTGTTCGCGTTACAACGCTGATGTCAACACGACGTTGTCAGAACAGCGCTGACATTTATTTGTTTGTTTATAAACGATATTGAGGTTAAAAGGAGGTTTTATCAGTATTGTTTCCGGGAGAGACCTGACCGTACATGTGTGCGTGCGCAGCAAGTCCGCACGAACACGTGTGTGTGTACGTACCCCCCGCGAGCGAACGCAGCAAGTCCACGTCCGCCTGCAGCACCGCGCCGCGCAGCTCCGCCTCTGCCACCCTATCGGACAGCTCGGCGAGCGCCTGGCGCTGCTGCTGCGCGGGCGAGCCCTCTGCGCCGGCCGTCTGCAGCTCGCTGAGCGATGAACTCAGCGCAGACAGCTCTCCGCCCGATACGCGCCACCATGTTAACCAGCGGGCGGCGCGCGCGGGCATGCCTTCTAACTTGTCGCCTTCCTGTAACCGAGAGGTACCCAAACTTATTTCGTCTAATGCCCAGTTTGAAAATCGGTTATTTTGTAGTGCCCCACATTTTTTTCTTCGTATAAGCCTATAGCGCCCACAAGGGGCCGTTATTGCCCACTTTGGGAAAGAATGCTGTTACCTAACATCGCTATTAGATACCAATGAATTATACGCAATTATGATGCAATAATGCTACAAGTGGAATAAAAATGAACCAAAATCATACCAGTAAAAATTAATTCTGTAGAATTGATTAGTAAAAGTAAGGCAGTATATTCGTCTACTCATATGCTAATTTACGCACACTACATGTAGCCGAATTGAGCCGGCACGGCCGGGAAGGTAACTCTCGCTTACACGAGATCGGCGTAAAGTTGTCACAGCTGTGCTGTTACGTTTTGTGTGGTATGTAAGTAGCACGTGGCCCATCTGCTTATCTCTATGCGGATGTCTACGAGCGTCGGTAGTCATGAAAATGGCTCCGACTCATGTGCAGTAGGCGGAGTTACGCGCACTCACCACGGGGCCGCTCTCGAGGTGCAGTGCGTTCAGTGCGCACACGCGCGCCGCACAGCGCACGATGCCGGCCCGCAGCGCGCTCGCCGCCGCGCCCTCGGTCTCCGCCGTCGCTTGAGCCGCCCGCAGCGACGACGACAACTGCGACTGCACACATACACGTTACATTAGTTACATGCGACTCTGCGACGGACAATCCTCAAAAGTAACATACTTTTAAAACAATAAAAGTATGAATTTTTAGTCTATGCTTACTAAACTCTCTTAGCCCCTTTACGCGGCATGCGCAACGCAGTATGTTGCTGACGCGAGCTCGCCATCGTGTGGCAACCCTAATGACGTCACAGCACTGTAAACTCACGTTCTCGTTGTGCGCCTGCTCCAGCTGTTTCTCGAGGCGCGAGATCTCGTGCAGGTGCACCTCGGAGAACAGGTCCGCGTGATGATCGCTCGCCAGGTCCGCGGTGGTGGACATCCCCGCCGCCCCCTCATCCTCCGTGATCTCGTCTGGTAGACCTGGTGATGTCGCATATTAAGGCTCTGTCACGTCTATGAATATAATGGTTTAATTTGTTTTTATTCGACAACCGGTTGGCGCAGTGGTAACATAGCTCAGCGAAGCGGAGCATGTGTCTCCAGGGATCTCGACTTCGAACCCCGCCTAGGTCATGGATGTCTATATGTATATATAACAAAAATCTTACAAATATTAAATATTAGTTCTTTAGTATCCATAACACAATTCCTTAAGGTGCTTAGCTCGGGATAAGCCCACGTGGTATGTAAAGTCCACAGATATTATTGTTTTTATTAAGTTATGCGCGAATATAAATTCTTTCAATGTCAATTAAGAAGGATAATTTTCCTCCTTGCTTCCTTAGCAAAAAGGAACACTAACTTTGAAATGTTATTCGCAATAACTGACTTATTATGAATCTACTTTTGAATACTCTAACTGCCTGCTTGATATCCCTATCAAAAAACCGAACCAATAAAGCAATACCTCGTATACTGTACGCCAAGTTGGTTATGTTGAACTGTGCCTCCCTGCTGATGTGTGCGTCCAACTCCTTCTTAGCTGCAAACTTGGCCTCCCTCTCCGCTTGCAGCGCTTCCAGCGCTTCAGCGAGCTGCCGCTCAGCGATGCGCCGCAGCGTCGCCGTTTCTTCGGCGGCCGCGCGCGCGTTTTCCGCCTCTTCTCTGAGTTGGCGGACTTCATGCTTCAACCCTTCAAACTCTACCTGAAATGTCCAACAATTTGAGTGCCATAAACTGTCAACTTATAAATGTCAGCAGTTTCATTACAAATCTGTCTTCTATCTTAAGGCGCCAATACACCAAAACTGGGTTAGTTTAACAATTTTTTAGCAACATCCGTTCGATACATCATAGTGAAAAAAATATCTCTTATATTTTAAGATATTTCTGATCATATGCCGGTCTTCAAAACACAATTGTATTTACTTTGTTCGATAAAAATAAATCCCGAAGATGAGGTATCTTCTTATTAACAATAAATTTAACCAAAAAATGTCAGTCAGAATTCTTAGTAATGTAAAAATAATTTGCCGATATGCTCATCATAGTATATTTTAACCATCATAGTATTTTTTAATAACTTACTAGATTTTCAATAACAAAATATTTTTTAATTTATGGTTGTAAATCAAACAGCGCGTTGCAAGCGAAGAGTTTTGTTCCCTGTCACTCGTACTCATTCGAGCAAAGCCCCTGGGGCCTGTTGCTGTACGGACGTATGTCGCTTTTGTTGCACCGACGTTATTTACGAAAAATATAATTTGTGTAAATAATACGTTTTTAAGTAAGTGGCAGTCCCTGAAAATTGTTATTGTTGAAATTATTATTTAAATTTTAAATACTTATGTGAATGTAAACTGTGTTTCTATACATGTTATTATTTGTGTATATGTTTGTTGTGTTGTAATAAATAATTCAACATTTTACATATAAGGTCTTGAAAATAAATTTTAAGTATCATTATAAAGAATAATCAAAGAACGGCGCGAAGAGCCAAGAAGCCGAGAAGATTTAGACATGGCACATGAAATAAATTAAATTAAGGGTCATTTTTATAAGTGTATGATACTTTATGGGACGAAATTATTCATTAAACTTTACCACAGTAACATAGGTCGAAATACGAAAAAATGGCTTTGCGTTGTAAATTACATCGCATAATCGTGGAATCGAATGTCCAATTTTTTAAATTTTTTTTTAAATATGTATATAAATACTAATATATGAATATAAATGTTGATTGCCAAATAAACTATTTTACATATTGGTAGGCTCATCTCTTTAACTGTGTACCAATGTTTTTGTATGTGTTTAATTTTGGTCTTAGATTTACAGATTATAAAATGTAACGCCTAATGAAGAAAAAATGGAAATGTTTCGAGGGAGAGTATAGTATAGATAGTAAAAGAGCGATACTGCATGACATAATTGTTATTATTTAGGGTACCGTACCTACTTTCGGAACTCAAAAAAAGATAAATAGTATTTTCTCTTCTTGGACCGGAAATGACGAAGAAGAAGTGAGAAAGGTCTTGTTTTCTCTTCCCTGTAGATTAAGGAAAGAGAAGAGCTCCAGATGAGAAAGGGAGTATTTTTCATGTGAGAGAAACTGTAATGGAAATCTTGTCTCCTGTTACCTGTTGATTGTAATACAAACACACTCACCTGCGAGGACCGTAGAGCGGAGACCTGTTTCTCCAGGGATATATTCTCGTCCTCCAAATCTCCGATGTCGAGCAGCAGCCTCTGTTCCCTCTGCCGCGCCTCTCTCAGCTCGGACCTGAGCGCCGCCCGCTCGGACTCTCTCGTCGCCTTGTCAGCGCCCAGCTCGGAACTCTCGGCGAGCAGGCGGTCTCGCTCGCTCACCACCCTCTCCAGTTCGTGTCGCAGCTGGAAAGACCAGATTATACACGTTAGAAAGAGGGAAAAAAGGCAAAAGGTTTCGTGCCAGACTGCTGACATCATAGAAGAATCGCGAAGTTCAATTTTTACAATTCAAAATGGTGCTAAAAATCGACGACTCGTAACTATAATCTCTCGCTTACCCCACAAAGAACAGATTATACAAATAAACACATTTAAAAAAAAGATGGTAGAACTATTTCTAGGCACGCTAAAGCTGTCTTTTCTCACTATCTCTGTCTTATAGTGATATCATAGAAGAATCGCGAATAAAGTTAAATTCTTTCAAAACGGTTCAAACGTCGACGACATCAGTGGTAACTAACTACGGCATTAAATGAATGAGTCAAGTCGCAATGGCTCCTGCTCACTATTATTATAATGTGAATGTTAGTTTGTTTGTTACGCTTTTACGCAAAACTTATCAACCGTCATGAAACGTAAAAATAGGTATGTGTACAAAGATTCATGATCTTGGAGGTATTAGAAAGGACATGGATACTTTTATTAAACAAAATATTGACGGACGCGAGCGCAGCCGCGGGTAAAAGCTAGTAAAGCATAAACGCCCCTTTAGCACCGACGACGGAGCGTGCAAACTACAAACCGTCAGTTGTCACGCCACCTAGTGGTGGTATCGTATTCGGCCAGCTATAAACTAACCTAGTAACTAGGTAAAACGGAATTCTCTGTTCTTCCATTTCGTTCTATTTCACTTTTACCACTACGATAAGGATGCTGATGTGGTTAGTACTGCGTCTATATTTCGTGCAAGGTCGCATGTTTTTTTATAGTATACGTGGGCAAACGAACATTCAAAGCCATTTCCATGACTACCGGCTGAATGCACTAGATGCATGGTTGCAGAGGTTATACAGATGAGCTGCCCAGCTGTCACTTTGGGGCCATCCATACAGTACGTCACACTAATTTCTTGATGTTTTGATC
>LUGF01007865.1:13381-30812 GCA_001625245.1 Calycopis cecrops | reverse complement strand
CGTAAAATTTGCAATATTTTATATTATTCGTATTTAGTTTCTAGGGAACCTACAGACCGGAAGGACGTCCCCGCTTTATTAGACATTGTTTAAATTATCGTGAGTGATTTGTGGTGTGGTGAACTGTGAGTTATGTCGTATTCGAATGAGGAATACTTTAATATGTTGATGTGTCTCGGGAGAACGAGCTGCAATTATACAGAGGCACGCAGGCTGTACGAGGAGGCGTATGCTGTTCCACGGAACATCGACGATGGCATTCCAACGTCTGCACATACGAACGTACAACACTGGCAGTGTGCACGGCCGCGAGTCTCTTCAGCTGACGCTGGACGACCCAGACTCCGCGACGACAGCATTGAAGAGCAAGTCTTGTGATTGTGAGGTGATCCGTGTAGATCCCACTCGAAGTACACGCTCAGTGGGACGTGAAGTCGGTGTAAACCACATGCGCGTATGGAGGGAGGGTCTTAAGAGATGATGGCCAGCATCCGTACCATTATCGTCGAGTGCAATCCCTTCTGCCATCCGACTACGAGCATCGAATGGAGTACAGCAGGTGGCTTTCAGACAGGGTCCGAGAAGACAGCGACTTCTTGAGCCGTGTACTGTTCACTGACGAATGTTCATTTGTAAGGACGGGTGTTTTTAATGCCCACAATGAACATGTATGGTCGACTGTGAACCGTCAAGTGAATGTAATTATAACAGTGTTCATAAGTTTTACATAAGTGAAAAGTTACATGAAATCAAAAATTCGTTAAGTGCTTTGCATAAGTGGAAAGTTACATAAAATCAAAAATTTGATAACGATTCACGTAAAATACGTGCTAAGCTAATCGTCACGTGTCAAGGTCATGAACTCGTGAGTCGGCACTCGGCAGCACCGCATTGGCGGGGCGGCCTAATTCAAAGGCTTGAAGAAATATTACGAGGTATACGTAACCTTTTTTAACAATAATAATTTTATAGTGAATTAATATTTATTTTATAATTTTAAGATGAACAATTGAACTAAATGAGATGAACTATTACACTTGTATATCGATTCTGATCATACTCTTAAAAGGAACAACAGGGTTTTTGTTACATAGTGTATATCTCACAAAACATTTTTATTATTATTTTATAAATTTAGTAATAATAAATATTTTGATGATGCAAGTTTAATTCATACCCTCCTATGAATTAAATTTCAGCAGCATCAGATCAATAGAGTAGAGACTATTAGCGTTTTATTAATGTAGGTAAATGAGCCGATAACACCCTCTGCTGAGTAATACAAATATATTTTTATTTAAGTAAGAGGTAACGACACACTGCATGCTTACATGCAGTAGAATTGGGCCGGCACGACCGGGGAAGTACCTGTTACACGAGACCGGCTAAAGTGACAGATGTGCTGTCATGTAAGTGTAGTGTGTAAGTAGCCGGTGGCCGTTGAAGGTTGGAGGAGAAAGGAGGGCAGCGCATCTGTGTAGCCGTAGCTCGTTTGCACCCCCCTATACTATAAAAAAGTACATCTAGATTTACATTCAAATTAAACTGCTACTTCTCTACCAGTAATTCTAAAACGTTTTTTCTATTTATTTTTTTCTCTATATTGAAATGCTGCCATTTGCGTGGTGTCGTTATGGTCAAAATTTAATTCTTTGTCCATTAATATTTTATTTATATTTTTGCACCATGAAAATAAATGGAATATTGCACTCTTTTGGATAATAAATTCTCTGACACTCTTTTCATGCAAATGGTACGTTATAAATGTCATATCTAAATGTATTGAACATAGAAGTTTTATATATATTCTAATAAATTCTTCATATTGGAATATTTTTTTAAAACTATCCGAGTTATGTTTTCTGTTTCTGCAAAAAAGTTGAATGCTTCTTTAGTTGGATAGCATAACCAATTTTTGTTTGAATATTCAGATATTTTAATATATTTGTGTCCACGATATCCCTCAGTATTCGGCTAATAGATTGAGCATCCTCTTCATGATCCTCCTCCTCGGACTCGTCATCTACTTCGCAGTTGTTGCAACGCGAGCGATCACGGCCCGCCTTAATGTCAGCCGCTAATCCCTTGACACAACTTCGATGAAAAGTCCCTCCACAAGGACCTTGACACAGGAAATGAGCGCCCTTTTTTGAAAGCGTCTTTTTAAATTTCAACAATCCATTATCACTCAGTTTAATACAACAGTGAGAAAGAATTCAAACAAGCGAATACGTTAGCGTCGATATAGAATTGCCGCGCGCGCGCTCCGCTATTGAGTAATGCGTACGCACCGCCCGGCGCTCTGGACGAGACTATCTAAAACTAACTTATGTCCTAGTTAGTTTAATATATACACCTTATATCTACTATATTTTTTATTTTTTTGTTATTTTTATATTTTTTTATTATTTTATTATTATTTTTATTTTTTATTTTTTTATATATTTTTTTATTTTTTATTTTTTTTGTATTTTCCCTTTCTTTCATGTATTAACCTGCTTAAACTATATTTACAATCTTAATTATCAAACAAATTTATACACACTTCAACTGACTTTTCAAATGCTTCTCATCAGCGTGAAGTTGATGGTGCAGCTCCTCCTGATAGGCTTCTAACTACTGTTAGAGCCTTCTCTAATTCAAAAACCCCACGAGACCCACCTGTCCCAAACTTACTAAGCTTACTACTCAAGCTAGCCTTTGATTCAGATAAAAGAGCGGCCAATGTTTTACCTGTATTAGTTTTGACAGTTGCTATCCTAGCAATGTTATCTTTAGTCACTTTGCCACTATCAAGCTGTTTGATAGCACAAAGCAATGGTTGATACTGAAATACTTCTGGAAAATGCTCTGCTCCAGGTGCAGCACTATAGTACAAAATCCTATCTCTTTGCACTTCCAACCCTAGTGAAATCGCCATTGCACACTTTGGGACGTAATCACTATCCTGTTGTGCTGCATAGGCTGCACACATGCCAGTGAGTCGATTCAAAGTATATTCATCATCTAATATTTTTATATTTGGGCCTCCTTTTTTAATAGTCAAAGGTCGACTTTGGCTGATTATTGCATCTCCTATCCGCAATGTTTGTCCTGGCTGTATTGTCTTCAACTGCTGCCTTATCTTTTTCCCTTGGCAGAGTATATTTTCTACAATTGCCGGCTGTGTTAGGAATATATCGTCTTTGTGGGCATCATAAAATTCACTCCCTTTGAATGTAGAGGATAGAACGCTTGTATCAAATATATATTGTGCCATATTTGATTGATCTTTGATAGTCCTCTTCTTCCGTGGAGTTCGTGAAATGGGTTCAACAGGTTCACTATCTAGGTTCTCAATTTTTAATGCTGGGTTATTCTTCTTGGCAATTCTTTGGGACCTTCTGAGATCTATTTTTGATGCTTTCTAGAAACAGGCTATATTTAATAAATGACTTCACAGTTCACTACTACTACTACAATCGTCGCCTCCTCTTGATTGGTAGGCGAGTCGTCGGTCAATATCTAGTAGGCTCCATGAACAAATTTAACAAATTGTGAGACTTAAAAAGACTTAGAAGTTCAAAAGTGGAACTTGATTTATCAAGAATGCTAATGTTAAAGTCACCACAGACTAATAAGGATTTACCTGAGTTGGTATGTTTGTTTAAAGCTTCATCCATTATTTCTGAAAATAGTTTCAAATCCGCGGATGGAGGTTTATATACACATATAACAATGAGCTGCTCTAATTGCACACACGCTAATTCAATAGAACATTCTACAGTGAGGCACACAATCTTTCCGTTCTTTAAACTTAAGATTTTTGTTCAATAATATAAGCGACCCACCATGTACTGTGTTGACTCTACAGAATGAACTTCCAACCTGGTGATTGCTGAAATTAAACATGAGCTGATGCCCCCTTTAACCAATGTTCAGTAATACACATAATATTAACATTCTCAGAACTCATTAATAATTCCAGTTCAAGTTGCTTGCCTTTCGTCAAGCAACGAATATTTTGATGCACTAAGTTAATACAATTTACATTAAAATTCTAATATTTCTTATTTTTTGTGTAACATGTGTTATATTGATCATTTGATTTTACTGCTAAATCTATTAGAGATGAGCGTAATAAATTAGAGCTAGAGGTTACTACCTCTGTTGTCTCAGAATTTAATTAAAATGATTAGAAATGTCAAAATCATTAGAAATGTCAAGATGACAAGACTGCTCAATAGAAGCATGTCTTGTATTGGTTGTCAAACTTACAGCTAACGTTTTTAAAAAAAATGATAGCGAAGATGCTACCTGTCTCCTAAAACTAGGAGTGAGGTAATGTTTACCCTTTGTCCAATAGGAAGAATAGTCAATTAAATGAAATTTATTATTTTAGGTGCATATGGTATGCAGTGTTGTGTTAAGCCTATGTCTATGTCTATTTTCTGCATCTGGCAACGTTTTCGAGTAGGGAAATGTGTAAAAAGCAATTTTACTAACACTTAGAGCTATAAGAGATTCACAATATTTTATTAATTGTTTTTTGTCGACATTTCCCCTATTTGCTGATAAAATTATCAGATTGTTGTACTCACTATAATTATATTTTAAAATCCTTTCCATAATTACATCATAGGAGGCAGATGGTAAACATATATTCATAACAGACTGACCTGTAAGTGCGGAATTTAATTTAGAGCCCATGTTTTTTCCAATGTCATCACTAAATATAATGGATTGTAGTGCATTATTTAATGTGCTTGGTACATGAGCTGATGCACTGTATGACTCCTTTGTTCTATTATTAGTATGTAAGTTAGTATGTAAGGTGTCACAGGTGTCAGGCCTACTAAAAGGAAGAGTACTCTCAGGCTGTAAATTATTTGAGGGAGCACAGTCACATAAATGATTGTTTATCAATGATTTAAAGCGCTCTGCATTATTTGTTGATAGTTTTAAAAGATCATCTAAAGCCTTGGAATACTCATTTATCTCCATTTGCGAGATGTCATACTTGTTATTTAGCATGTCTAAGGAGTCTTTAAGATTATTAATTTTAAATAATAATGCCTGTGTGTCAACTTCATATTTTAAACTCAAGTTTTTTAACTTAGAAGTACACAATTCTAAATCATCATACAACTCACATGTTTCCTTACTAAGCTTAGCACATTTAGAGACACTTTTATGACTTTTTGTTTTTTTGTTCTTTGAATGAATTTTTTAATTTTAATATATTTTTCAGTTTATTCCTACTGCAATTTTACATTACCATTGACTTTGTATTAGATAAAGAGTTATTATCTGGGAGGTCCTTAGCACAATGGTTGTTAATCACAGGAGAAATCAACTGAGGGGCATTGTCAACTAATTCCTCAAATAAGCTAACATTATGCTGTACAGTGATTTTTTGAGCCTCTTCTTGAAACTGGGAGATGTATATATATGGGCCTCCCGCAGCTCTTGTATAATATAACTTTATATTATAATTTTTATCTTAATTACAAATTCATTTTATTTAGGTAGACATTTAATAAACCAGTTTTTATTAATTATATAGCAGGTATGTATTTTTCAAGGTTTTGATATAGGTATATGACACCGATTTAATAGCCACTAATGGGGAGATAAAATATTATTGTATAATATAGTTAATACTTAATAAACCTAAATATAGGTATAGTGTAGGTTATGAAACCTTGGCGACGAACGGGGGTGCGTAGGAGGCGCTACCTAGCGCGCCTCCAGTAACACCCCCGTGCTCGTGTTGGGCCGGGATGGGTACCCGTGGTATCTAAAGGCACGACGTCGTCGGGACTGGCCAAAAGGATGCCGGGCAGTCCCCGTTGAGGAAGAGTCTGACCTGTTCGCCGAGGCCAGCCTGTCGCTGGAGGGTCCTGTAGCCTGCAGATCCGGGATCCTCCACTTATAGCGGCTGAAGGCTCCCGCAGGGGTTTAGTCGGCAGGGGCGTACCAAACGCCGAGCCCGACACAGGCCCGGTTTCAGAGCCAACCCAGGCTCCCGGGTATCCCCTGCGAAAACAAAAAAAAAAGAAAAAAAGGTTATAAAACCTTAAAAAATAGTAAGGCTAACTTTAGAACTAATTAGGTACTTCTTTGCTCAATCGGTCGTCTAACAGAACGGATTGATTTAAACATAAAAATCACTCATCCTGCAACAATAGATTGCGTAAATACATTTAATATCTACTTATAAAGAAAACACAATCAACCACCTAACTTTCTTAATGCCCTGCTATTGGTAGAAGCGGAACCTAGCTAGCAAGGATTGCCAACCTGCTATGGCAATTCTTGCATTTTGGAACCAATCTTAGCATGGTAGTCCTTGAGTTTTGCTGATAGTATTTACTTTACATAGCTAATGCTCAATAAATAATTTCGTGACGTAAACAATACCTACAAAGATATTTACCGATGACTGTTCACTGTATCCAATAATATTCTTTATATGCTTGCTAGTGGTCATGTGTTCTTTTATAATTGACAACCTAGGTTCCAATTTTGAATTACATGCCTTGCAAAATGCTACGTCTTCATCTTTAGCTTTTGCTAACCAGGATGAAAGTTGATGATTTTGCTCCCACTCCGAGCGATATAATCGTTCATATTTTCGCTTCATGTTAAACTACAGAAACAATAAACACAAGACATGTACTGCGCATGAAATCAAGAATAAACATGTCTGAATAATTATAGAAACAACTGAAAGTGAAAGCTATAGTAATATTACGAACATTATGTTCAGCATAATAAAATTTATAATAGATTAAACTTCAAATTCAAGAAGAGATGTTACGGGAAATTACAAAACCAAAGATCTCGGAGTTGCCATACATAAGTGATATTTTGAAACTCCTATTTTTAGTAGTTTAGTAGAATTTAATTTATGCAATTATTAAGTTTTACAATAAAGGTTTCTTTAAATAAGATAATGCAATCCACACTTTCTACCACCAAATTTGTCATTGTTATCCTGCCAAATCCTGCCGGAATTATGAAACGTCAACAGAACCTGCCAGAGACTAAAATATAGGCCTAAAACTGCCAAAAAGGTAGGATTCTGCCACATATGGTCACACTGCTGTCAATCAATAAATCAAGTCGATGACAAATGACGTTCCGTTATAAGTCAATAAAAATAAAAGTTTTAACAAAAACCTTGTATTTAATATGAAATTATTATTTTTAATTTATAATATACTTACATTTGTTTAAAATAAAATCAATGATCGATTTTACATTAATGTTTTTATTTAATTGAATTACAACTTATGAAAACACATAAATAATAATTTGTCTTTAAAAAGTGAAATATTTTTTACGTGAAATGAATCATTATTGAGTGCCTTCTGAATATGACATACAGAATAAAAAACATTTAAATATACGAAACAAAAATATATTAATATCTTTTTTTTGTAGCTATTCAAAGAAACAAATCTAAATTTTTTGACACCTTAAAAAATTTGGATAATTTTCATACTAATGGCACATCGGTATGGTGAAACGGTGGTGCAGTTTCATTATCTGGTACGACATGGCCCACATTCTTTGACATTTTATTTAAAAAAAAAAATAATTTATCAAATGCTCAAAATATAATCCGTTCTGTTGTATTTTAATAATTTCTCTCCTTGTTGATTCACTTATTTTTGCATGGTGGATGTTTGAAATAATATGTCTAAGTTCATTTTGTAACTCCTGCACACTGTTGTACCGTTCCTGTAAAAAAAAACTTTTACATATCCCCATAAAAAAAAACAAGTGGGGTTAGATCTGGAGATCTCGGTGGCCATGTAATTTGTCCAAAAGTGCCCGTCCAGGAAGGAAAATTTTCATTAAGAAACTCTGCTGTTCTCCTACTGTTATGAGCCGGAGCACCATCTTGCTGGAATATGAGATTTCGTCGATCTGCATCAGGAAGATTGTTAATCTCATTTCTTAAAATCTCAAGTATTTTTAGATATCTTTCTGTGGTCAGAGTTCCTTTGTAAAAATGTATTGAGAGAACTTACAATCCCACACCAACAGTTGAAAGAAAAACGCACTTGATCATTATTCTCGTGGATTCGTAGGGGATTCTGTCTGGACCAAATGCGATTATTAAGCCGGTTGTACATACCGTTGTTACTAAAGTTTGACTCGTCTGACCAAATGATGGTGTTCAAAAAATTTTGATCCTCAAGGATGAGTCTCTCGATATGTTGACAGAAATTAAGTCGTGTTTCAGCATCTCCCGGCCGTAATTTTTGCACTTATCGCCCTTCAACATAACTTTTAAACTTGTATTTTTTCAGAACGCGATGTATTCTCGCTATATATATACTCTTTGAAAGTCCAATTTCTTCTTCAGCTTCCCTCACTGAACTCTTCGGGTACGCTTCAAAGTAAATCAGAATGTTGAGTTCATCATCGCTGACGTTTATTATCTGCTGCTGTGGTTGCTGTAAGCGATGATCAAAACGTCCTAAATTTGTTAAATTATCCACCAATCTTTTCAACACAAATCGAGATGGTGTGTGTCTATCGGGATATCTTTCGCGGTGCCACCGTAAAGCTAATGAAATAACTTTGTGATTTAAAAAGTATGCTTCTATTAAATCCAAATTATTTTGGTACGCCATTGTAAGTAAATTAACACAAAAATTGCTAATAAACGAAAATGAAACTCACAATAAACAAAAGAACAGACGGTTGTAAATTTACGTGTTCCATTTTCGAATTATTTATTTTTACTAATATCAGCCATTTGCATGGTAATTGTGATCTCATGAAGAAATGCATACAAGTACGCATGCATACAAGTATGAAATGTAGTAGACACTTCATGTATCGCTTTATTATAATCATGTACTTATACCACGGAAATCTCGTATCTCAAGTGGGTAGGTCTTTGAAATGATAATGTTAATTGTTGGAAGCATGGCCAAATCGAAGGAAATTTCCTTGAACAAAATTTTAAATAAAATGTCAAATTTTATGATCTTAGTTTCATTTAATATGCTAGTTATTTAGGAAAAAATAATGCTTATGAGTAGCTCTTTCAAACGCTATTATAAAATACATGTAATTTTTCTATCACATTTGGCGGGTTCCATTCCCGGTTGAGGTACGCGATTTTTAAAAATCTGTGAATGCAGTTCTACTTATTATTAAAAATAAAACGATGTCTTCTTTCAGTAAAATATCCTATCTTTAATATTTAAGGTACTTTCCATTCATGTGACATAGCCGTGGGACGCCCTGTATAATAAGCCTAACAATATACAATGTAGAATTGATGTGTACAGGCATAACAGTATCAGAGTTTCTAACGTGCCGTTAGTCGTTGCCGGTCCGTAGCCGTGGGACGCCCTGTATAATAAGCCTAACAATATACAATGTAGAATTGATGTGTACAGGCAAACAGTATCAGAGTTTCTAACTAAAATCAGACACGAGACTCTTGTAGCAGCCAGAAAGCACTTTGGGATGAAGAATTGCTGGACTACAGATGGTAATATACACATCTTGCTTCCTGACAAAAGCCGCACGAGGATTTCCACTTTACGGGAACTGGACAAAGTAATTCTTAAACATCCTTCTAATTCTTAAATAATCCTATTTAATTCTTAAATATCTCAGGCTCCTAAAGGTATGAGAACCAGAAAGACTAAAACGTTGAAACGTTAAACGTTTTTGTGCTGATTTGTTTTTGGAGTTATAAGTTATTTCAGAGCGCTGGATATAACTCCAAAAAACGAATGAATTGTTATACAAGATATATATACATACATATGATAGAAGAGAGAGGCATTAAAGCTGATGGTCCAAAGTGTACGAAGTGAGAAATAACTTTAAAAAAATCCTGTGGCTAAACTATTGCTCCGATTCATCTAATATTTGTTGTGTAGACTAGAAATGATACACTAAATATGTGGTTTCATTTAATGCCTCTCGCTCTTATCAACCTTGTATATATCTTACAAAACATTTTTTATTATTATTTTATAAATTTAGTAATAATAAATATTTTGATGATGCAAGTTTAATTCATACCCTCCTATGAATTAAATTTACAGCATCAGATCAATAGAGTAGAGACTATTAGCGTTTTATTAATATAGGTAATTGAGCCGATAACACCCTCTGCTGAGGAATACTGTGTATATTATAATATTTTTATTTAAGTAAGAGGTAACGACACACTGCATGCTTACATGCAGTAGAAATGGGCCGGCACGACCGGGGAAGTACCTGTTACACGAGACCGGCTAAAGTGACAGATGTGCTGTCATGTAAGTGTAGTGTGTAAGTAGCCGGTGGCCGTTGAAGGTTGGAGGAGAAAGGAGGGCAGCGCATCTGTGTAGCCGTAGCTCGTTTGCACCCCCTATACTATAAAAAAGTACATCTAGATTTGCATTCAAATTAAACTGCTACTTCTCTACCAGTAATTCTAAAACGTTTTTTCTATTTATTTTTTTCTCTATATTGAAATGCTGCCATTTGCATGGTGTCGTTATGGTCAAAATTTAATTCTTTGTCCATTAATATTTTATTTATATTTTTGCACCATGAAAATAAATGGAATATTGCACTCTTTTGGATAATAAATTCTCTGACACTTTTCATGCAAATGGTACGTTATAAATGTCATATCTAAATGTATTGAACATAGAAGTTTTATATATATTCTAATAAATTCTTTATATTGGAATATTTTTTCAAAACTATCCGAGTTATGTTTTCTGTTTCTGCAAAAAAGTTGAATGCTTCTGTAGTCGGATAGCATAACCAATTTTTGTTTGAATATTCAGATATTTTAATATATTTATGGTACTCTTCAACCTTATTGCTTTCTAAAGTATTTTTACAAGTCATACAATTTTGTATGTTTTCCTAACTTTTGTTAGGAGCCAGCCGCTACAGTAGACTAACACTGCACGTCTTTCTCTGTCTATATGACCGTCACTTTCAATTAAATAATTTATACTAATTGGTTCCATAATTAAATGTTCCTCGAGTACATGTTTTTCTATGTCTATCATACTGTCTGACTTATGAGACTCGTTAATGAAAAAATACTCCAAAAATGTCATTAAGCATGAATTTTCGTCTTTCTCGCAATTTGCTTCTATCGAATGTAGTGACGACATATTATTAATTAACAATGTTTTATATGCGGCTTGGAACGCGGACGCATCGGGCATAAGGCACCCAGGAGCTTTTATGGCACCAAAAAAATTTCAAGAGAGTTTTGATTAAATTTCTTAATAAGATTGAATTCAAGCCCGATTTGTTCAAATGTTTTAAAATAAATTTGAAACCTTCAATTGTTTTACACCAACTCGTTATTGATGAAACTACGGATGTTTTCCATTTGCGTCTATATATTTCATGGTCTTTATAATTGGTATGGCGTCTTTCCATAACTTGTGGTGTAGT
This sequence comes from Calycopis cecrops, assembly GCA_001625245.1. Classification (NCBI taxonomy): domain Eukaryota; kingdom Metazoa; phylum Arthropoda; class Insecta; order Lepidoptera; family Lycaenidae; genus Calycopis; species Calycopis cecrops. The sequence goes on along the minus strand of LUGF01007865.1, from coordinate 19,382 downwards.
GATGTTGGAGTCACTGATGCTCTTAAAAATTTTCCACCCTGAATTTTGCTCGATCCACCATTAACCGAGTCGAAAATGTTATCAAAAATTTAAAACATCTGCTGTTTCCTTGCTGTCCTCTTGTAGTTAACCAGTTTCTGTGGAAGAAAATATAATTATTACTATGTGTTATTGTGGATTGATATGGAAAGATTGCAAAGGATTATTGTGGATTGATATGGAATTATGAAAATCATTCATATTTCAGATGTACGAGCCTGCCATAAATCCAAGAGCCACACCAATACTGCGACTAAAAACTTGTGTACAAAATTTAACTCGCATCTTTGGTATTATACTTGGAAATACATGCTGAGCGATTAATTTTCGCACAAGCCGAACTCCATTATATCCAGGACCGCGCTTATAGAGGTCAATTATGTGCTGCCACTTTGCTGTACACTCCTTGCCTTTACCAATGTACTTTAATTTTTTTGTTATTAGATTATTTCTAATACCCTTCATAAGGGGCGGAGGGTTGTATATGGTCACTATTTTGTGATCACTTTCCACCTGAAAGAATTCTCCTTTCCATTCTTTTTCCTTTCTTAAATATTCTTCTTTTGTTTTATTTAATAAAGTATTAATCGCTGCCATATTTTTACTAGCTTGGTCGCACACAGTTGCCATTACTTTTAATCCGGTAGCTTGCACACATGTAATATTTCTTTTAATGACTTGTGCCAAGTCCCAGCTTTTCATATTACTGTTGCAATATATGTAAGCCACGGGTTGTTACATTTTTTATAACACCACGCACCATAAAAACTAAGGCATGGGCACAGAACTCGGTTGACTTTGTTTCACCGTTGTCTGTGAATCCGATTATGTTATCATATTTTTTTTGGTCATATGTTATATACGGTGCAATGGACATTTTGATCAAAAATAACTGTGTTTAATAAATTAACTGTGTTCTAGGCTCATCTGATATATTATAACTGTTGTCGATCCAAATGACCATGACCCTTGTTTTCGAGGCCCCCTTTTAGCTTTATGTACACAAATGGACTCAGTGTGTCCTGGTCGTCTACAAAAAGTACAAAATTTATGAGCATAATTGGATAATTTATCTTTGTTTTGGAGATTAGGTATATAACTAATTCTTTGGCATTGATAATTATAATGCCCTTGTTTGCCACATTTAAAACATTGTATATTGGAATTATTTCCTATTTTTGACCTTTTAAATTCTCTACCATTCTGCTCTAGGGGTCGTTTTTTAATTTTACTATATGAAGTAAATAGAGATATCAATTCTGCAGTACTTTTGACATTGCTATTGAATGATGCCATTTTTACATTGACATCATTTATACCCCCAATAATTAATTCTATTAATTGTGATTCTTTAAATACAATTTTAGTGTTTCGGAATAATCTCAACTTCTCTCTCGCATATTCACAATACGAATCTGCTGTTTCAGAAGTATATGAATCAGTTTTTTGCAGCTTTTCGGTCAAATTTTTCTTCTCGGGATACAGATCTATTATCTGTGTACGAAAATTGGTCCAAGAACGGCCTTCTGGAGGATCCCATGTTTGAAACCAAAGTAAAGCTGAACCTTTAAGGGCCTTACCTGCCTTGGGAACTGTCGCAATATTACTCCATCCAAATTCTCCGGCTAATATTTCTATATTGTTGCACCATGACTCAGCACCGGAGTCACTGGTGGAAAGATCAAATACTGGCAAAGCAACATCGTCGTCTTTTGATTTGGAACCACTGGAAACTGCATCCTTGATTGCTTTTAATAGTTCCTGCACCACTGTAATATCCATCCTGCAAATTTCATAAATTTAATTATCATATTATGATATTATACATTAAAATGGGGCTGTTGGATACTATCCCACTTCTGATATTAAAACTATATTATATTTACTAAACCTTTTCAAGCTCTAAATAAGGATATGTGTAAATGAAATTATAATTCATAAAGGGAAAGTTCATTACTGAACAACCTAAATGTTTGTTCTTTAAGTATCAAAGTTTGTTCTTTCAAGTATTAAAGACACTTATTAAACAAAGGTATTTCCCTACTTTAGTTGTATATTTATTTAAATGTTATATACATTTAAATAAATGGACTGGATGAACAATATATTCAATGAATGTCACATTTAAGTAATAAATACATGATAGTTAATATGTCCTAGCAATTAGCAAAATAAATAGCAATTAACACAACTTGATATGAAACTTGTGTATTGTTAAGTTAAAATATGATAATGATGATTGTTGTCACATATACTATCATGTTTCTGTTATAATAACTAAAAATGCAGTTTAATACTTTAATAAGGGATAATATTCCCTTATATACATATATTTGTTGTTCACTTATGGGGTATTTAGAATGGTTATTAAAACAAGCAAAATATAAAGGGACAAAGGATACGTTTCATTTTTGTATGGACATTTGGCCTCCATGATGTACAGTTGTGAGCAAGTTTCTAAAAATATACATAACAGCAATCAACTTACAATTTTGTTTAAAATTACCTCGTTTTTGGGTTCACGAAGTGTTTAAAACCCATACATTGGAGTACTAACGTCAACTTGACAGTTCGTCGTCTAACATTTGATCGTAAATAATGAGATTGTTTTTATTTTTGAACCAAATGACCAAATCAAATACAAATGTGTTTGTATTTTCAATGTGATAGTCAATTTTTTGCCGATCTACAGCTTTATGTACATCATGCGGGCCAGAAATGAAACGTCTCCTTTATATATTCAATAAATGATTCTACGTCCATTCACTAGGGACTACCTCTACGAGAAGAATGGACAATAAACCCGACGCGCGTCGGGTACTTTCTTTTAAACTGATGTACACTGTACAGTTATATATACAAAGTTATTTACAATAACATTTAATAATCATCAATCCAAGTAATAAATAATACTTATCTAAAGTAACATTTACATTTCTGAGTTTTATAAAGTTAAAAGGGTGAAAAGGATCTTTTTAAAAATAATTACATAATAATTAACATATAAAGAATAAATCAAATATTAAACATATTAAGGTGGCAGGTACATAGTAACACAATTACTTAACTTTCTGGCTGTCGTCACTCGTGAAGTCGTGAGTTGTGGCCCAGGGGTCTGGTAGTATCAAAAGAGACCGGGTTCCATCCCCTAAGGGGTATTTATACCCCAAAACCAAAACCACCCCAAACTACCACTATTTTTGACAATGTTACCAACCGAACCTTGACCAATCACAATTTATTTTAAATTATTAGCCACTGTACACTTTGTTTTACATCAAAGCAATTGAATCTAGTTTCTCACTTAATTAAGGTATTATCTTAACATTCTTTTAAGGTTCAATAATACTGCAATTAAGTTTAATTGTACAATTTGTAAACTGCTCATTACTTTTTGATTGACCAATGACAGCCCAGCAGCCAATGGTCAAACTTAAAGATATAATGTTAATAATATCACTCCAACTGTTGTTATTCATATGTTAACTTTTAGTACACAATATAAACTATATTTTACTAGTGTTTTCAATTATTATAAATTCTTATTCAGTATATAATTAATGATTTTAGATTGACCAATGACAAGCGTTTTAGGAATCCACCAATCAGAGCAATTTGTTATCAAACATTGTTCTTATATTTTTTTTTAAAGTAGAACTAAATACAAAGTATGTGGCAAACTAGAAACTAAACAAACAAAGTATGTGGTAAAAATATAAAACAATTCACCTAATATTAAAAAGGAGTAATTATGGTGCTTTGACAACTATTAATAAAAGGGAATTAATACAATATTTCCCTTTTATAATTTAATCTAATACATTCGTAAATTTGAACGGGTTACTCGGCTAGTCAACCCTTGCCTTATTTGGTTGGCAGCTTCAATTATTCGGTTTCTAAGTTGATGTACATCGCTGATCGGTGTTGTGTATACCAACGACTTCATATGGCCCCAGAAGTAAAAGTCACAAGGTGTCAAATCAGGACACCTTGCTGGCCACGGAATCGGTCCGCTGCGGCCAATCCAGCGCAGAGGGAATGTTTCGTTCAGCCACTGTCTGACAGACGTTCTAAAATGTGCTGGGCAACCATCGTGCTGGAAAATCATTTCCCTTCGGTATTCAAGTGGTACATTTTCCAGTAGTACGTACAGATTATTCTTTAAAAAGTGTTCATAAGCCTCCCCATTTAAATTGTCAGGCAGAAAGAATGGCCCGATTAGGGTATGTATAATCCCCATCCATACGTTGAGGGAAACCTCCTTTGGTGTGCACCTTCCCTCGACACATTAGGGTTTTCACCTCGGGAGCCCAAAAATGTAGGTTGTGGTAATTAGTAACGCCATCGCGGTCAAACCTCGACTCGTCGGTCCACAAAATCTTTTTAAAAAAGTTGTTACTCACCGAGTCGGCATGCAACATAAATCGACACAAGTCAAGCCTCCTTGCCGGATCACCTTCCTCTAAAACGTGAACTGGGGTGTAGTGGAAGGGGTATAAACGAGCGCTATGTACGGTGAACCACACCTTCCACTGCGTTAAACCCAATTGTCTTGCTACGATTCTTGTAGAGGTAGTGGGGTCTCTAATTAATTGCTGCAAGATTTCCTCTTCGTCTTCTAGAAGAAAATGACGAGGTCTTCCTGCATCATGTCGCCTTTGTTGCACAACACCACTCTCCCGTACTCATTGGTATACTGCGGCAAAAACTAGAGCACTTGGTAAACGCCGGTTGGGAAAACGAAGTTGGTACTCTGTCCTTGCAGCAGAAGAATCTCCATCACAGAAACCGTAACAGTACTGTACAGTATGTCAGCGAATTCTTCATTGCTAAAACCTGACATATTTATGATTTTGCAAAATATTTTGCGGAATTAATCACGAAAGTACGTCAGCGCGCTCAGGTAGAGAAGCGTTAACTAAACAAAAACTATTACTACGTTTGTCATCTCGCAACCCCGCAAGGGGTTCGTGGAGGAGCCATATCAGGGCTTGAGTATGCCCTCTGATGGCGGCGGCCGGGTCGAGCCCCATCAATATGGGACTGTCGTTGGGGTCCGGAGCATTCCGGGGGTTGAAGAGCTAGAGGTGGAGAGGCAATTCTATCCGACAGGGGCAGAAGAGCAGTCTTGACCTTGATGTATGTATTATTTAAAAATTTAATTACCGCCTACGGACCCTACGGACAGGAACCCCACCACGGGGACTTGGACGTAGGGGAGGGAGTAATTCGGGAAAGGAGAAGTTGTCGGGATAGGTTGGCTCTGAAAATACACATATATACAAAAAGTACATTAGAGGAGGATTGGCGGCTAGCGGCTTCCAAAGTCGCCCGCCGGGCTCGCGCTTAACGCGGGCCAGGCGGTCAAACGGCAAGTGCGAAGTGATCGGAGAAGGCCTATAGGACTCGGCCGGGGCGGACCGCACCCTACCCTCGTGCCAGCCCGCGCCGGGTCGTCGGGGCTTCCCTGTTATAGTCCCCGGGGAGCCGTACCCGTTTCCGCGTAACGACTCACCCTAGGTAAGTAGTAGGCCACCCCGAGATGCGACCACACCTATCCGGTGAAGGTCACATCAATCGTCGGCAGCTTCCTAACAGGGTCCGGAGGACCTCACCCGAACGTGCTAGTCCATTACACCGGGCCACCGGCGACTCGTCCTATTGGTGGAGAGATTGAGGGAGCAGGTATCATAAAAGGTCTACCGTACAAAGTGCGAGCGCACGCCAAACCGCACGGGGAAGCTAGTCCACCTAACTGGTGGCCTAATAGGAAGGGGGTCCGGGCGGGCCGTTTCCGGTCCACACGAACCCCCTGCGAAAGTATAGAAAGAAAGTGGCAGGAAGTTATACGAAAAATAAAAATGTGTGGGTGTCATCTCTTGCCTGCTAATAGGCCAGAGGAAAAATAAAGATGTGATGTGAGATGTGAAAAATAAATTTCTCATATAACCGGGGTATAGGT
>LUGF01007843.1:10859-34727 GCA_001625245.1 Calycopis cecrops | reverse complement strand
TTATTATAAATGCGAAAGTTTGTATGTCTGTTTGTTACTCCTTCATTTACACACACATAGAGGGTAACTTAAATTAACAAATACGATAGTTTTTATCCCGAAAAAATGGCATGGGATGAATTTTTATTTCCCAGGGGATCGAAATTTATGCGGGTAAAAACTCGAGGCTCAGCTAGTTGAATATATTTACGAGCAACTAATTGGGGTCGATGTTAAATAGTATTAGAACTCTCTACAATGTTTTTAATTTTTTTGTCTGTCTGTTTGTCCTGGCTAATCTCCAAAAGCACTGGATGGATTCGAATGAAACTTTTTGTTGTGTATAGATACTAGGCCTGATATCATGATCAACATCAAAAACTTTTTACTGAGGTAAAATTGTTCATTCCTAGATGAAATCGGAATTTCAGCACACTGCAAGCAAACAATAACAAATAACTTTGATTATAATATTACTACTCTACGCGAACGGAGTCGCAGGCACCAGCTAGTAAAATATATAGTCTGAGCTAAGTACAGGGTCCGCCAGCATTACCTGATGGTTTTAGAAATAATGGTACACATGCTATTTCTGAGGTATGATAACAATATGTATTTTAATATGAAGACAATAAAGTAAGGTTTACAATGTTTGATGTTTTGTTGGTATCATTCTTCACTTATGGAACACAACGTTAGTCAAATGCCGACCCTCATTTTCGATACACTCATACTCTGTGCAAAATTTGCCATCACCTTCTCTCCAGCATGTTCCGGGGTATAGAAAGAATTTCTTGTGTGATCTCATCTTTAAACTCATCCAGAGTGCTTGGCTTATAGATGTACACCTTGTTCTTGAGGTATCCCCATAGAAAATAGTCGGATGGGGTGAGATCGCGCGAGCAGGGAGGCCAGTCAATGTCTTCTATCTTAGATATGACTTTTCCAGGAAATACCCTCCTTACTTCGGCGATGGAACCATTGGAAGTGTGACTCCATCTTGTTGAAAGTAAATCTGACAACGACTCAGGCGGCGGCGACGCAATTCCGGGACGAGATATTCACTCAACATAGTTTCATAGCGCTCAGAGCTTACAGTGACTGCTCTTCCACCTTCTTCAAAAAAATAGGGGCCTATTACACCAAATTTCGCCATCTCAGACCCAAAAGTAACCTTATCAGAGTGCAACTGTTGTTGGCGCAGCTCTTTAGGATTATTCTGCGCCCAATAATGACAGTTTTGTTTGTTTACTGCCCCATTCAGATGGAAATGGGCTTCATCGGACATAGGGAGCGTGATGCCTGGGTCTCCGTCCAAAATCTTCCTCATCTTGTTTGAGAAAAGAATCTTTCGCATGATATCCTGCGGTTTGACCATCTGTACAACAGCAATTTTATAGGGATGAAAGTGTAGATCGTGTATAATGCGTCAAGACCCTAAGAGTGTTGTTTGGCAGATCGGCGTGGACTGTTCTGTATTGCAAGACGTACTGCCTCAACGTTTCCTGGTGTTCTAACACTTCTTGTACTACCTCCTGGCTTCTTTTTTAAAGCAGAACCGGTCTCACGAAATTTCTGAATTCAGTACAGAATGGTGTTGCGAGTAGGAACTTTCCCACGAGGGCTGGTACGGAAGATAGTACGAAACTTTCTTTGAGTAACAGTCACAGAATCACCATTTTTAAAAAACGTCTCCACGACAAAAGCTCGATGTTGCGAGGTTCAGGTCTTCATTGTAACTAAACCTTCATTTGTATTGAACACAGTGACACTCTCATCCACAATCTACGACTTGTTGTTACTTCTTACTGCGCATATCAAATATGTCAGATAACGCTGGCGGACCCTGTATTAGAAACACAGGCACGCATTTTTTAGTAGATTTATGTTACACAAAAAAATGTTTACATTTTCTTTGCTATAAATGTATAATTTGGAAGTTATACTTTTGCAGTAATGATAGTAAGTGTCAGGTGATAATTGTAATCCCTCCCCGAAGTGCTGTCACCTTATCGTGGTGGTAGGCTAGCGTGCGTCTGTGATCCCCAAGTCTGTGCCGGACAGGGCTACCTACACCGAGCAGGCTTGGGTGGAGAAGCAAGACTAAGAGCAGCGCAGCTAGGTCATCCACCCGGTTCTTTGAATCAGCAGACGGCGCGGCGGCGTGAATTTGGAACGACTGGCGGGCTTTCGGACACTGGCGGCGTGTTCCTTTTGAGAACTGGGGCTAGGCGTCCTGACCCCATTGAGCGGTTTCGGCGTCATAGTAGGGTCTGTTCAAAGACAGCCAGACTGTCCACGAGGAGGAGAAGTCTGGCCTTTTTACTGAGGCGAGCCTGTCGTTGGAGGGAAACTATTACTTGTAAATTCGGGACCATCCAATTATAGCAGCTGAAGGCACCCGCAGGGGTTTTGTCAGTAGGGGCAACCCCACTGCTGAGCTTAAGACATTTGGGGTCCTGGGTATTCCTCTGCGTTACCAAAGAAATAAACGAATGGTGATAATTATAATATTACAATTATATTATCGATAGGTACCATTTCTTAACAGGTGACGGACATTTTTTTACGCAGGGGAATGCGTTATGCACCACCCCTAGGGGACTGTAGCGACCCCGTTTACCCACTAAACCCCTGCGGCTCGTCCATCTCGNTTATTGGGGGCGCCATGTGATCGCGAGCATTCTACCACGATCAGGCTCCCGAACGAGAGAGACGACTTAGTGGATTTTTATTTGTATTTTAGTTTTATTAAGCGATAAGAGAAGTATTTTGGTAACCCTTTGGAGGAAAAATATAAATGTGTAGCGCTTTTAGACTTGTAAAATGTATTAAACAATTTATACGTAAATAAATATTTTTTTGAACTTTTTTGGCAAAATTTTTTACTGTCGTTGTTTGCAGTTGATAATCATCGGAAATACTGCTCCGACTTTGAAAATTCTTACATCAACAGAAAACTGCATATTATATCAGGAGTAACTGCATATATCTGTGATTGAATAAAAATAGGTTGTGGGTGAAACCGAGGGACAGAGCTTGTATACGAATGTGTATAGCTGCATTTCCAAACAAGCCTGCTCTAGTTTTACAGGTATAAATCAACAGAGCCCGTCAGATACTGACGTCACTAATCTTTTTTTTCTCGCGATCGAATATCAGCTTTATTGACTTGTAGATAAGTGTTGTTTTAGTGTGTGAGGGAAGAGGGCGAATCCTAATAGCCTTGTGGTTACCAAGTTCAAGTTGTTTAATGAATATACTTAGAATACGAAATACGACCAATTGACGAAGTAGGTAGTGGCGGCGTGTAGGTATAATGATATGTCCGCATGTTATGATGGAGGTTGCGTGTTGAAATCCTACCCAGGTGAAGAATCTAATGCCGATGATAATAATTCTACTTATGTTTGGTTGATGTAGAACTTGACAATATGTACTCACTAGCTGCGCCCCGCGGTTTCACCCGCGTAAATTTCGATTCCGTAGAAAATAGAAAATCATCCCATGGCATCCCTTAGGAACATTTTTTCGGGATAAAAACTATATTATGTGTTAATCCAAGTTACCCTCTATGTGTGTGCCAAATTTCATGAAAATCGGTTCAGCAGATTTCTCGTGAAGGAGTAACAAACAAATAAACAAACATTTATAATATTAATAGGATTTAGTTAGCAAAAGCCTTATCGATCTAGAATATTGTTTGAATTTTTTTAAGTTGCTACACCAATGTAGGTAATGTAAGGTGATCACACAGATGGATCGCTGACAATTTCGTAAGGGATTCATGTGGGCTGACACAGCACAGCCGCCCGTATATAAGACATTAAGAACGAGTTTACATCGTAGGATCTTGTTTGAGGTACGAACGGGTAGAAAAGTCGGGTAGAAAGTAATCTTTAGACAAGTAAAACTTGAATGCAAAGCTAATATAAGTAATACTTTACAAAACGAAGCCCCTCTCTTTCTGGCGTAGAAAAGCGTCTAGTAGGAGAGTAATATACTAATAATCATTTTGACAATGACTGAACTGAACGGATGATCGCTATTTTAGAATCAAATAGCACTTGAATGACCTTTTATACCGATAATACTGACAGATAATAAATTTTAAAACAGTTTATTTCATAATCTACGTTGCTTATTAAAAACTATATTTACAGCTAGTCAAATCAAATATTTGAACCCATCTAGGTAGTTGAGTGGCAATGGGATAGGTAAAGTCTTGAAATTTACTTTGCCTTTCAGAACACTCCAAGCCAAGTTCAACAGGACAATACTAGTGAAAACAAATAAATTCAAATGTAAACAAAATAAAACACGCTTTTACTACTTTTCACTGACACACACATTCACGTCATTAATCGCGTAAACACATAAACACACACGAAACTATCACAAAGACTTTTATTCACTTTTCTTTGGTCCGCGTAAAGTTTTATGCTACAGCGGCGCGCGTCGAGACCGGCGCAGGGAGAGGAGGCGACTGAGAGCGAGCTGCCCCCAGGCTCCTGCACAATGTTTAAGAAATGTTTGTTTGTTGTTCATTTCATAAAAACTTATTATTATTTAATTTAAACCAATCAATATACTTACCTTAATCCGTACCGTGAAGACTATGTATAATGACTCTGATCTATGTTATGTATAGAGCATAATAATCATATATTTTGGAAGAGGTAGTGCCACACTGCGCATTTACATGCAGGCGAATTGGGCCGGCACATCCGGGGACACACGAGACCAGCGTAAAGTGACAGCTGTGCTGTCGCGTTTCGTGCGGTGTGCAAGTAGCCGGTGGCCCATGGACGTGGGAGGAGAAAGGAGGGCAGCGCATCTGTATGGCCTCTATGTGGATGTCTATGGGAGTCAGTAGTCATGAAAATCCTATTCCATAAAAAAAAAATCATAACATCAATTTTATTTTCTACCAGGAGTCATGGTTGCAGATGTGTCTTTTAAGTACAAGTTTTGGACTTATATCGTGTCTACGAACTTTTCGAATCACCCCTAATCGAATCCCCTATTATATCTATTATATTATATCCTATTAAATGCTAGAAGTATCTTCGTAAGGCTTAAGGAGCCACGCCCGCTAGAGCTTTGTTAAAAAAAGGAACAAAAAAGCTCTTTGGGTTCGTTACATTTGCTATTCTTTATTTTTTGTTATTGTTAAAATAATTTGTAAGATGTATGGAAATTCAGTAAGACGTAGTGCCACTCTACAAAAGGTGGTTCATCCAATTACGCCAGCACCCTCGGGGGATGTACAATGTACACACCTCGCGCTCCCTTGGTCCTCCTTAAACTGACAGTCACGCTGTTGCCTTTGGTGCCGTTTGTGGGTTTCAGGTGTCTTGTAGGCAACACAAATATCTATGGGCCGTTGGGTTTGCTCGTCTGAGCCCTTAAACTATAAACCATTTTTAAACGGCAGGTATTCGCATGACTACATGATAATATATAATAAGCGGAGCATAGGTACTGCTTCGCTTACCCGAGCCAGGTTCGAATCCCCATCTAGATCATAGATGTATATTTGTGTATTATAGTATATCTGTCAAGTAGCCTCTAACAAAAGTCCTTACGGTAAATAGCACATACGCTAATGTAGTGTGTAATGTCCACAGATATTATTATAGCCATATCTGAGTGTCTTTTACTACACTCGCGCAGTCACAAGTAATTTTAGCTCAATATCACAATAGCACTCCTACAACATATGTTTTGTCTCTGCTCGCAAGTGTACCAGTGACGTAAACTGTTTGGTGTACAGTCAAGTGCACACGCCGTGCAGAATTCGGCAACAACTACTGCAGGTGACAGTACCGTTCAATATTATATAGACACGTGAGATATCGACACGACAAATAATCAAACCTTCAATTTCCTCTCTTAAACTATTGTACCTACCCAATTTTTCTTTTTCTTGTTTAGCAAAACTCGCTAGTACGAAACCGTTGAAAAGAGACGGTTACACTGTTGGTATCGTACGTTGTGTTGGCCCATAAAGAGGAAAGGAGGAAAGAGGGCAACACATATAAATTAATAACCTCCGTTGTTTATACTGATAGTCATTTAAATCCACAGACTGCTTGTATGCTAGCTATCTATACATATAAGAAAACAGTAAAATTCACGTGTCGTTGTGTCGCATTGAATATATATATTTGCGAAAAACTAATTGAGTTATATTAGTATTAGAACACTTAAATGTTTATTAATTTTTTTGTATGACTGTTGTTGTGGTGTAAAGATACTAAGCCTGGTCAATATCAATAATTCTACTGCGGTAAAATCACTCATTTGTACGGGAAATCGGAATTTCGGTACACTGCAAGCAAACAATAATAAATCACTATGATTATAATATTACTATGCTACGTGAAAGAAGTCGCAGGTACCAGCTTGTAAAATATATATCATCGACTGAAATAACCCTCTACATTACTAACTTATTATATTTCTTATAGTAAAACATTTATAGTATTAAATCTTTAATGTGAAAATATCGTATAACACTTCTCAATATCCTGGGCTGTCTCAGAAATGCCATCGGAGTGAAATGTTCATTGTAAATCAATGTTTCAAGTTCACAAAACCCAGGGCGTTCCGACTTCCGATCCAATTGAGGGAGCGGGGTGCGGGTTGAGGGGTGTGTTACGGTCACGTGACCTTGAAACAAGCCGGTTCTCTTGTACTTATCACACGCCGTGTTAGCCACAGAGTACCGACTACACGGGTAGAGGATAGCGGGTACCCTTGTTACGTCGACTATCATCATCACACGAGAGTCGAGACTAATATGGGGAGGAATAAAATGGAACGGGGAAAAAAGCTGTCAAACTTCCCCGTAGAGTTTTGCTCACTTGCCTCCTTGCTCTCCAATTGGGCGCCACAAACTCACACACTGTATACACGTAGCACAGCATGACTTTACTTCTCATTAATTAAAAAACCGGCCAAGTGCAAGTTGGACTCGCGCACGAAGGGTTCCGTACCATCATTAGTTTAGACATCGGCTTGTATACACGATGCAGTGGGTTATTGGACGAGAAAAAAAAATACCCCCATTTTACTTGTACGTGAGCTACTCCAAAAAAAATTTTTTCTAGATTTTTTCTACCAATATTTCTGAATAATCTACATACTCATACTAAAGTACAGCTTTCTAGTACTTATAGTCTCTGAGTAAAACCGCGGACAGACTGACGGACATAAGAAAATATTCCTCGTCAGCAAACATGCTATACTCGTACATAGCTATTTTCCTGCTATGTCACGCTATTAGAGTGCTAGAGTTTTAAGATAATTTAAGTTTTTTGTAGTATAAGAGAACAAACAAACAGTCGGAGCCATTTCCATAACAACCGACGCCCATATACATCGACATAGAGCTTATAGACACGCGTTGCCCTTTTTCCTCCTCCCCCGTCAACGGGTCAGTTTACACTTCTATCAGCAGTCCCTATGTCTGCCAGTTTTTAAACTTTACAATATGATCAAAGATTCTGTACAAAATTTACAGTTTTATATTAGAAAACGTAAGTCTGAACTTATATTCTTCGAAGAAAAAATTAGATGGAATCTTATAGATATTTTTTTTTTTATTTTTTTTTTTTATAGTACAGGGGGCAAACGAGCAGTCGGGTCACCGAGATGATGGTGTTTTCCGACGCCCACAGACATCTGCAACACCTGGGGTTTTGCAGTTGCGTTGCCGGCCGGCGCAAAGTATTATCTTATAGATGTATTATCTATAAGATAATACTTTGCGCAAAAAAAAACACAGTGATTCTGATGGAGTTTCGCTTTAAAATGATTTTCATTTTAGTCCTGTTCCCATGTTTCGCGAGGATTTTTAAGAATATACTTTAATAATGGCACTGGGAAATATTTATGAGGGTAAAACTGTTCTGAGTTAAGAGTTAGTTCACCGATACTTGACAGCCCCAGGGAACGATCAAACATTTAAAGGATATAAATAAATTCACATGGAAATATACTCTAGCTACTTGGAAAGAAAATCAGATAATAAAAACCATTTGGGAATACAGTAGTAAAAAACGAAATCTTTTATTTATTATATTTTGTAAGTATTTCTGGGTAATATGATTTGGGGATCTTCAACAAGATAACTATTCATCTACTGAGAAATGTCTGGTGTTTATTATGTGTGTGGATGTTTGTTTGTCAACGTTCGTAAGTGATTAAATAAATACCTCTTTAACAGCCTTATAAATAATTTAGATAGATTAACTTTACTCCAAGTATTGAGCTAAATCTGTCAAATTCCTTATTGTTTACTAACGAACTTAACAGATTCTATTTTTATATTTCAGGTAAAGTTAGTCTATATTTATTAATAAGGCTGTATCAGTTCTATGGTACATGAGCTCTCCGAGTGCGGGAATGATTACAGAAAACTATCCAAACATACGTAATAATTAGTTTGCTTTGGATTTTGCATGCCTTAAGCGCGAGCGTAGGTATGCTCTACTCTCGCCTAAAAATCAAAAACTGGGTTCGGTCAGAGTTTTATTTTAAATAAATAATAATATAGTGCTTAAAGTGGGTTGGCCTTCATACCACAATAAAAGAAAACATCAATGGTCATTTTTCTAAACAATAAACAGCAATCCAACCCACAATTTAGATAAAAAAATGAATTTTTCAGAAAAAATTCTATGAAAAACATATAACATTCTCTCTGTAATCACCATAACTTTTGAAAAACATAACTAATCGATTTAAATTTTATTTCAATAGGTCCGTAAATCTATTGTGACGAACTGATTAGAAAATCATAACTCAATTATTATTCGTTTTATTGTAAAAAATCAAATGTGTACTGTTAAAACTAAAAAATTTACATCTTAGGCAGCCTAATATACAAATACAAAAAATATAAAACCCCTCAACAGTGACGTTTACTCTCAGAGTGAACGTCAAAAATGTGTCAACAGTGAGCTTTACTCTGAGAGTAAAGCCACTTGAGACTTTATTTTCACAACGTTAGAGTGTATAATTGAATAAATCGCGTTCGCGCACTCACGCACGTCATACGTGACACGAGTGCTTAAGGCATGCACATTTGGTTTTACCAAACTTTTTTTTTTGTATACATTTAATATACGCTAGATGAGCATTACGCTTGACCGTAATTCTACCTTATAGAAATGATGATGTAAAGATGGATTCGTAGCATGCTAGACGAGTACAAGCCCATTTACTCTCACCTTGAACACGCCTGTGTTGGTCATAGACATCTACATAACTCTAGTGCAGTCCTTTCTTCGTTAATTGGTAACAAATAATGTGTAATCGATATTGATATAAGCAATTGATCATCATCGCTATTTACTACTTGTGTAGTCAGGGAGTTATAAACCCATTAATCTTTTTTCAGAAAAGTTAATATAACAAAAAAACTCTTCGTTTTTATTGTAAAAGTCTCGCCTACGAGAACAATAATTGAGATGTCCGAAATAAAATCTAAATATAGAATCTAGACCGTTAGGGATATTCGCACAAGAACTGTTAATGTGATTCGCAAAAACTTTTGACATTTCAATTAAGAAATCGAAAAGCGTTTAATCTGATGTGATGTAGGTTCATAGGTCCAGTTTTTATTATTTTCTATTTATAAAACTAAATTGAATTAAAAATGATTAAAATATCTGTCTTAGAGCATTGTGACTGCTTCGTGGTCTCGTGGTAAGCGTGTTCAACCACAGACGTGAGGTCCTGGGTTTGAATCCCGGGTCAGACCAAAAATTGTTACTGGGATTTTTAATTTCTAATAACAGTAACACATAACAGTCCGGAGTTAGGAAGTAGGCGGTGTTACACCCCCGTGCATCGGAGAGCACGTTTAGCCGTAGGACCTGCGCCTGATTTATCTCCCTGTGTGAAATTGCCGTCCCATCGGAATAGGAGAATGAGAGAATAGAGAGTGCACTTGTGTCTGCGCACACACTTGTGTACTATAATATGTCCTGTGCAGGTGGCTCGTCTGTATAGACGGCCGCCGTAGCCTGAATTGGCTAGGACTACATTATCTATATATTAATACGTGAAGCAAAAACTTTAGAAACATTTCTACAAAAATTGCCCGGACAGAGGAGTATGAAATTTGGTACACTTATAGTTTATGTGTTAGAGAAGTGCAGAACGCTAATATTTTTTAGTAATAATGTTTATAAAAGTACTTTAATTTTATAAATAAAACTTTACACCCTACCATGCTTTTTGTGAATCGTGCAATGGGGTTCATCCATCATTTCACGCCCCCTCCCCCATACAGCTGGGCCCCTTACTGAACTAACCCCCTAAGCTAACTTCAAACACAACATAAGTACCTAAAAAAAGGTGTGTGCTTTAGACCACACAACTGACGTAAAACTGAATTATCTATTTTTTAAACAAATTCATTACCGTACGTTATCAATTACAATGATATATATATAATGATATAAACAATTACATAACATGTCATATTTACTTTATAAATACAAACAGTTTCACTTAGATCGAATTTGAATTTTGAATTTGAATGAGAACTGCCATTGTGTGAATTTTGTAACGCTCTCGCCAGCTTACTTTCCAAGTCAAGAGCGCGTTACTTCAATAAGAAAATAACTTTGTAACATTTTATCAAAATGTATAACATTATAGTAAAATTAATAAATAATAGGACACTGTTACGACAGTTACGATAAGCATTATCGAACTTGGCGCAGCGCACTTTGACTCGTGAAGCCGCGGAGTGACGTAGATATACGTGTACTACGTTGATATGTGCTCGGGGCCGGGGAATTCTCACAACTCATTAATTAATTACAGAAATTGAGACTTTGACACTTTCTTTGTAAAATTTCTTATACAAGAAGAATTTGATTTTGGCGCGTATATTAATTACAATTTGGTAAGAACTTAAGGTCATCATTGATGCATTACAGCAAAATCAGTACAATCAACACATAGCTAAATCAAGCAAGAAATACATAAGAAATTTATGTTGTTAACTCCCCATGGTACAAAATCAGCACAAATTTGGGGACGTATTTCGTCAATTTGTGCAATTTGGGAAACTCCCAAATTACTGTAATGACTGGGCGTTAAATAAATGGATACAGATTACGGCGGGGAAGTTTAACCGAAGCGATGGGCGAGATGTTTGTATCAAAGGCTGACAATAATTTGTACTGTTCTTTAGACGGTAGCATATATGTTTTTTTTTAATGGTATAAGGTGGCAAACGAGAAGCCATTTTCATCACTAACGACGCCCATAGACATCTGCAGAATTAATACAAATGCGTTGCCTGCCTTTCTCCCATCTCCATGGACCACCGGCTACTTACACTCCGCACGAAACGCGACAGTACCGCTCTCGCTTTACGCCTGTATCGTAGGTAGGTATCTCCCCGATCGTGCTGGCCCAAGTCGGCTACATGCTTGCATGTAGCGTCGCACTACCTCTTACTGTAAGTGACATAGAATGTTTCAAAACTTGCATTTGCCTCCATATTAGGTACTTTATGTAATGCTATCGTAGCAATTAGGTATTTCATCGCAAACTTGATTCTAATTTTGAAGAAAAAATATAAGTATAGATAACGTCGATTTGTGTAAAAATGAGATATCAATGAACATGTTTGGTATAAAATTACAGATTCCAAATTAAAATGTAATGTATGTTCTATGGTAACGGTATTCTTGTAAGACTGAGATTAAACTCGGATTAAGCCTTTTTGTAGGTATTCCAAGTCAAGATTTGATCAGCTTTTTCGTTTTACCAATCTTCCATTGTGATAAAATCATAATTCAATTATGACAAATCAGCTAAATAATAAATATCAATTACGTTTGACGATTCATTTAACATTTAATGCACTATCTATAGTTTTCTGTCGATTTGCAGTTCTCTTTACTGTCACTCAACCGCCCTCAACAGCTCTTCAGAGAACCTCATCGGATATTCTGATGACTTTCAGTAATTGCACTTGTACAGCTGAGAACGAATCTACATCGCAAATCGGTATAATGATAATAATCTTTTAAAATATGGCGTAAACTTCGTTTTAACAGCTTAACATCTTGGTAAAGTACCTATTTAGGTTTTCATCATTTTAAGGTTTTTTTTCTTAAATTACGTTTGAGGAAATATTTGTTATAGTTATTATTAATATATAGGAGACAAGAGAGAGAATCTCACACATTATCTGAATTCATTGTCTCTCTAATAATTGTACTGTTGAGTATTTTGCGTTATTTACGTAAAGATATGATACTTGGTAATGGAACAATATTTCATGGATTAAATTTTGCTAGCTTTGAAACTTTGAGGCGAGAGCTTAAAATATGATTAATTATCTTCTGGTATACTCACAATCTGTTATCGTTAAGTGTAAGCATTTACTTACATGCTAGAAATTTTATAGCAGTCACGTTTCTAGCTCTTGTTGGTACGGAACTCTTTGGGTCAATTCACACCAAAAGCGCGGCGAAGCGCGGCGAAGCGCAGCGAAGCGGAGCGCATTTTCAGTGTCATATAAATTTAAACTTTATTTTCATTACTGTAGTACTTATTATCGAATTCTCGCGACTTCCGCGCGGATTCCAGCGAATCCTCGCGCAGTCGCTCCAATCCGCGCGACTCGTTCGAGTTTCTCATGCGATAATAAGTATTACAGCAATTATTATAAAGTTGAAATTCATATGACACATAAACTGCGCTTCGTTTCACTGCGCTTCGCCGCGCTTTTGGTGTGAATTGACACTTAGATACTTACAGACAAAAGAGCATCCACAACATTACATTTTCCAGCACAGCACTAGCTAGACTTACCGAACATTATTTAATTTTAAAATGTAATTAATTAATTCAGTATAATTATGACGAAAAATGTGAAGTGTGTTATGTGTGTGTGTTGACCAATCAAATGTAACACCAGTAACTATGCTCTTGGACATTCAAATTAAGATCCATGTTACCTCGAGCAAACTCGAACGTAGCGGATCTGATACACACAGTTTTATTAAATTGCCCATATGAGCGTTGTTTTGATGGCGATATGTTCTGGAACGGTTGGTTTATTTATTAGACTGTTGGCCGTCTGAATTAATGGCCAATTGGCCACCAATAATTTTACTCGTACTTACAAATAGTTGAATTTATTCTTACCATAGACCAAGAACCGGATTTCTTGTATTGGAAATAAAACATTGTCTTTCCCTAGAAACTTTAACATCTCGCAGAGAAAGTTCCATCAAAATCGGTCAGTTTCAGTGCTTATCCTACATATTAGATTACAATCAGCATGACAAAGACATAAACAGAAGAAGATATTAAAAATGTTTGTTTATTATTAGAAGAAAAAACTTATGAGGCGGGGCAAATCAATAATATCAGACGAAATATTTATGTAATTTTGAAAATTGGTACAGATATTTTAAATAAATAAATAAGTACAGATATTCTTTTAAGATGCCCCGATTAAAATACAGATATTCCCCGTGGAGGGTGAGGAAAGGTCCCTTTTCCTTTTTTATATATCTCTCGAAAACCATTTAGAATATCGTTACGATTTTTTAAATGGTTTTCGAGAACTTACTTTGGTCTACTTCATGTTGTATCTTTTACGAGTACCATAAACTGCCCCGGGGTAGTATGTTTCCCATTTCTTCTATTTTTATTATCCCTTATGCAGCCTTGCATAAGGGATAATAAAAATTTGGTCACACGTTATTACAATGATTATTTACGTCTTTACCACAAATTATGCATTAATTTTATATTCAATAATATTAGACACAAACTACCTAAGCATTATGGATGCTGCTTATCAAAAGAATAATAATTAAACTTTTTTGGTATCGCTATTTCTCTCTTAGAATATTGAAATTTGGAATCATAATGAAATGATACATACTGCACATAGAGGGACAATCTGAAACTTGGTAATTTATATAGTCAAAAAAAGTTACAAAATTAATGTATGTTTACTAATTAGTTTCGTACAAAATGAGTAAATACGCCATGTGCTACGGAACCGTGGTGGGCGAGCTGGACTTGCTCTTGACCGATTTTTCTAAATACAAATTAACCGGAGAATTGATCTTAGAAGCTCATACCATCTATGTTTCATTCTAGAAATTAACGTGGCTTTAAGTATTTTAGAATCACAGCCACCTACACGCTATGACAAAGTAGTTTACAGGGCACACTGTGCTTCGAAACGCTGGCAGCAGATGGCGTTATTATTACACAAATAACACTTCTTTTTCGTGGTTTTATATTTGCCATATTGTTAATAAAGCAGATTTCCCATCACACTTCTGATTTCAATTTTAACTAATTATATATTTTACATCTAATTTTAGACAAAGTAAGAATGTCTTGGCAAACGGCTAATATAGTGCTTCTTCGCCAATATTTGAAGGAAATTTCATAATAATAGCTTTAATTATTTTTTTTATGGAACGCAAATTTGTAAGATTGTAATATAGTATATTATAAATTTGAGAAACAACACTATGTATGAACCTTTTCAGAAAAACATAGTACGAATCACTATCAAAAGATGGCGCTGATGATCTTGCTGTCGTCTAGTAATAAGCAGTTTCTAGCTAAAGTAAAACGAAATCAACGAGAGATTGGAATATAATAACTATACAGTTATACAAGTATGTCGCCAAATTTATATATTTTGATAGTGCGAGAACAAGTCTTCTATGAAATGAACTACAAATGATTGAAATTAAGTATTTAAGAATTTTTGGATTTAATGTGCTGTAAGTTTCTACCTTTCGCCAAATTTTCATATTATAAGTCCACTGCGAGGAAAGGTTTTATTTGTGCGATCGCATAGAAAATATGTGCGTGAACGGCGGTATGTTTCCATTACATTTATTTAAAAGAATGCTTTCTTGTGAGCTTCAAGGAGTTCCAGATATTTCGCATGTATTTGACGTAAACTTTTGTTTAATCCCGCTAAGCGATCCTGAGCAACTTGGGTTTGCGATGCCGAGAAAAAGTCTTTGAAGACATTCAAACGGAGAGATGCGCCGACAAAAGGTGATCCTATAAGTTCCTTCTTTTTTGCGCTACGAAACATTAAAAAATATCAAATTAATTGTAGTTCATTTCTTTAAAATGAGTGCATGCGTAAGTTTGTCTTTATTTTATAATACATGCTCCTACCTGCCGTAGGTCTGTGACCCTCGGTGTGCGAGTGAAATGAAATGAAATGAAAAAGTTTTATAAAAAAATAGAATTACAGGAATTACTTTTTGAACGTCAACAATTAAGTCCACCAAGTGCGACTCCCACTTGGCCAGTTTATTCACTACACAGGCTACTCGTTTGCTATTTATTTTTATGACCATAAAGTTTTCCATTTGGAAAGAGGTAGTGGCTCGCTGTAAGCACACAGCTGAATTGTGGCGGCTCGACCGGCTTACACGACACAGGCGTAAAGTGACAGATGTGCTGTCGCATTTAGTGGGGTGTATAAGTAGCCGGTGCCCCATGGAGGAGGGAAGAGGATGGAGGACAGCGTATCTATATAGCCTCTATGTCTATGGGTGTCAGTAGTCATGAAAATGACTCCAACAGCTCGTTGGCTTCTTTCTTCTTCTTCCGTGCCTGTTCCCCTATTAGGGATCAGCTTTTTTGTCTGTTTCGTTTGCCCCCTTATACTATAAAAATGTATATAAAACTTTCACTAATACACGTCAATGCCAATTACAAAACATTAAATTATTCATTATTATTATATACAAATTATAATACGCTTTTCATTTAATACTTCAATTGAGACTTCGGGTTGATCCTAAAGTTTAATTCGTTCTACAGGCAAAGTTGTTAGCGCCAACACTGCTGTACAAATATGTGCTGATAAAGAAGTAATTAAAACTAGTTAATCGAGATAATTAATTCTTCACGATAAAGTCATTTAAAATTTTGCCGACTTAAAGTTTTATAACACCAATTACTTTATACAACATAACCAGTTACATCTTGCGATTTTCCCCGCGTTCGTTTTGATTCTGTAAAAAAACTTGACAGAAAAAAAGAAAAATATACTTATATTGTATTTTATTCTCTATTTTCCTAAATACTTAGGTACCAATGTACACACGAAAGATATAGGCACGGGTGTACAGGAGAATCCAGTGGGGGGTGATCTAGTGACCAATAAAGACAAGACGCTTACCTATTAGCTTCTATATATAATAAAAATATTAAAATTAATAATTATGGTCTTTTTTTACAAAGCGGGTTTCTAGACTTTATAATTTAATATACTTAATATAATAAGCTAAGGTGCTACTTGAGTTACTGGTATTAAAAAAACTGATTATATTTAAAATACTTAGTTGATTAATTCAAGTATTTTGATAATTATGATTTTTATTGTAGAAAAACATAGATAGGTACATCCATGACCCCGGCGGGATTCAAACCAGCGATACCTGGCTCCACAAACTCCGCTTGGCCTCATTAGCGAGTACAAGTTGGACTAACGTTTAAAGCGGGTTATGATCTAATATTTTGAAGCGTTGACACAAGATGTGAGAGAAGTAATAAGGTCCGCAGGGACGCGTCCATCCATCATACTCCGTTTGACAAATACACGCCACAACTCATTTACGCGCCCGTCAACTGAAAATTAAACCGTTGTTACTCAGAAGCAATCAAACCAGAAGCGTTTTTATTATGAGACTTGGTGAATGATCGGGAATGATGAATCGAACCAATGACTTCGCCCGGTGGTTTGACTCGCGTGTAGGGTGTTTGTTCAATAATCAGACAGTCTCGTAGCTTTTCGAGAACGGCGTCCATCTTTGTAGAGATTACCCTACTGCGCTGGGTAGATTATAGTGTGGACATAGTATAGTGCGCGCAGAAACAAGTGCACTCTCTGTTCCCTCCTTCCCCTATTCCGACACAACTGGAGAGAAATTAGACGCGTGACCGTCGCGCGTCGGTTTAATATGTTCGAGACTTAAAGTGCTTCTATCTGTGTACTGTTATTAAAAATTAAAACAACCCAATAACAATATTTAGTAATCGAACCCCGACATCGTCTCTGTTGTTGGACGTTCTCACCTCTAGACTACAAGGCAGTACAATATGTTATGTATACTAGATTATATCTACGATAGTATATGTTATAGGTATGCCGGCCAAGTTTAGGTATAAGGTACATCTTATCACGTAGTAATATCTATTAACTGCGTTAAACATCTGGAAGAAACATTATCATGTATCACCAGGTCAATTTTGATCAGAATTGTGACATAAAAAGTAAAGGTTTATGTCACAATTTTTACTCGTCCTAAAACCTACATAAATAATAAATATATTAAAAAATAATATAAACAGACTGGCCTGTTCGAAGTTCCATCACAAACACTAGTTTGTTTCGTCTCTCCGGAAGCTCTCTATAAAAAACAACATGGATATGGAAGAGATAGTGCCACGCTGCATGCATGTAGCCGAATTGAGCCAGCACGACCGGGGAGGTACCTCTCGCTTACATGAGACCGGCGTAAAGTGACAGCTGTGCTGTCGCGTTTCGTGCGGTGTGCAAGTAGACCATGAAGGTGGGAGGAGGAAGGAGGGCGAGGCATCTGTTTATCTCTACGGGTGCCGGTAGTCATTAAAAAGACTTGCCAATAAAAAAAAGAATGCATAAGTTTTGAATATCTGTGTTGAAAACTTTGTAATTAAAATGTAACAGCAATAACAAGTGAAGAGCTACGGCTTGTCGCGTGCACAGTTTAGTTGCGATCTACAAATTATCACGAGGTCGTTAAAAGTTCGGCAGCAGAACTCTTCGCTTGGAACTAAATGCATTAGAAAGTTTAATTAGTGGCTGCATGTAATGAGATGACGTCATGAGTTACTATTACTATTTTACTGTAATTGATGATAATTGTGTTTAATTTCAATTTTCAACTATGGATACTTCCTAATCTAAATTATATTATTTGCTTATTATGATTTCCGAGCGTTGGCACGTACACCAGTGTACGGATAAACTCTAGTGGGCTTTTGGTACACCGTATCTGTGTATTGTTTTGTAACTGTTTTTTTTATACATATTGTAATTACTTTGTGACTGACCGTGGTCAGTCGGCTCGGGACCACGGCTGGTGTAATCCAGTCAAAACGTCGGGCAAAGGTATATATTTTGGCCTTTAATTTTTACCGTGTTAAAACCCGTAAAGTAATTACAATATGTGTAATAAACACGAAAGTCTCAAACAAGTGTTTTTTATGTAAATAAATAAATAAAAAAAAACATACATTGTATTATTATTCATAGACATGTCTCACAACATTTTCTCAAAAAAGAAAGACATGTAGCTCATGCCGTGATCTAGTATCGAGATAGCTTGATTTTCGACTTAGCTGTAATTGTTACCTTTAAATCAGGGTTTCTTAAAGTGGGGTCCACGGACCCACTGGGGTTCCGTTGCGTGTGTGTCAGGGGTCTGCGATAACTCAGTTAAACCGATACATTCTTACATTACATAAATAAATAAAAAAATATAAATTTATTAGCGAAAAAATACACTGCACCTAATGAGAACATTTACATATTATACAGTTAAAAATATAGCACAGGTTTGTAATTTAAAACCACAAATTTAAAAAAGAAAAAAATACAAAGATAAAAACTAGTCAACTAAACATTCAAGATCAGAAGCTTTCTTTAGGTAACAGCGCATTTCACAAAAAGGTGAGACCTCAGGGAAAGTTAGGACTTATTGTATCCTAACACTAAATAAGGTTTGTTTCCTTTTCCTGAAATATTTTTTGACAGGGATCCGCGGATCTTTTACATTCTAGAAAGGGATCTGTGACTGCAAAAAGTTTAAAAAACCCTGCTATAAATTGGGAAATTTACCTTTCTATTCTATTGAATTTGTAGCCGTTTTTCAGGGATCTAAAAATGATACCTATTTATATCGATTTATCGCCTCCGAATCCGTCTGCATACGAAAATTCATGAAAATCTTTTAGAACCAACTGCGATTCAAAAATATATATACAAGAATGACTCGATTAAAGGCGTTATATTCCCGTGAATACCTCGTCCCGTGATCGCTGTGTCCGCGTCTGCTCGGCGTCCAATCGGCCGGCACGTCGTGTTTGCAGAACGTGAACTCTCAAGTAACGACTTAATTGATTAGTCCGTACAGAACTAGCTATACATCTAATTTTCGACATTACTCCTTAGACACGACTTTCAACTTACTGTGAACAGTTGTATATTATTCGATACTAGCTGTGCTCCGTGGTTTCACGTCACTGAAGCGCCATCTGCCGGGATGATTTTAACACATACAAAAAGTTCGTCAAAATCGGTCCAGTCGTTTCAGTGACATACACACGCATTTCAAGAAGTAAATTCAAGTTGCATGTCAGAATTAAGATGTGTAAGTAGCCGGTGGCCCATGTAGGTGGGAGCAGAGAGGAGGGCAGCGCAACTGTATAGCCTCTATGCAAATGTCTATGGGCGTCGGTAGTCGGGCAAATGGCTCCAACTGCTCTTTTGCCCCCCTATACCTACCCTGCCCTAATCCAGAAAATATAAAGATAACAATAGTGTATGTGGAATTTTCTTCATTTTTTCCAATAAAAAAATGGAGTGAACATGAAAATACGCTTAAGTTTTCCGATAGCGGATGTAGTTAGTGTCAGCCACAGTATCGTTCTTCCAATTTAAATGCCAATATACGGCGGTGTGATTGCTTTTTACTCGACTGCTCTACAAGAAGTGTAATGTTTGTAATTGGTTTCTTTATCACTCATATTCATGTTTTACCTTTAACTTTATAAAGAATGTGTTGATCTTGTTTGATTGACGACCAGGCAATCAGATGCTCCAGGGGTCGCGGGTTCGAGTCCCGCCTTGGTCATGGATGTTTATCTATGTATTATATGTATGTCTATAACAAAAATCTTAAATACAGAAAATTTCTTAAATTTATAAAACATTAAACATATTCTGTTGTCTCGTACCAGTACCTAATACAATATGTCCTTACTTAGCGGCTGGGCTTGGGTAAGGTGGAGTGTAAAGTCCACAGATATTTATTATTATTATTATCTCTCGCTCTAAATATTTTCTTCTGATTAAATTCGCTGCGGGTGCGCCAGGACAGTTTTAAATTTTCCCTCCGGCTTTCTGAGATCATATCAAAGTGTACTGCGGTTTCGCTCGCATCGCTCACTAACACCGAAGATTTTTATAAATCGTACCAGTATTTGCTGAGACTAGCGCGTTCGCGATACACTATAAAATATACCTACATAGATACTTTCTTAGACAAATATCAGAAATACATACCTAGTATAATATTACAGAACATTGAGGCGTCGTCTCTGGTGATAATCCCATATATATTCCACTTCTAGATTTGAGAATGATCGCATTACATATTTAACAATAAATTTAATACATCAACGGATTAATCTTCTATTCAAATACATCAATTCGTTAATAATCAATTGATTGAATTAAGGATCAGAAATTCCAACCAAATGAAATCAAATCAGGCTTGTTTACTCAGAGTTGCTACCGGCATCAATTGGAGTATTAATAATTAAATTTTACGCTCCAGAGATGGTGAAATGCGAATTACTTTTCACCGGCTATTTTTTGATTTTTGTTATGCAATTTCTTATTACTGTTGTAGACAACATGACGATAAAATGAAAACACTAAACTAGAGAACTTAAAACATGGTTTAATGTATCTAGTGTTTTACTATCACGACAAATCTAAAAAAATAACATCATATTAAAATTCGTCAAGCAATTCAGTCTGTCATGTGGAAAATTTTACAAATCTATGCTCGAAAAACATATTATCAAATTATGTTATTTATCAGACGTAATGTGGTTTCAGCAATTTGTAAATGTCAGACCGCGATAATGAACTACACAATTATTATATTAGTGACATTTGAGATTTGAGACACGCAGAGTGTAAGTGGCTGTTCAAATATAAATATTTGAACAATGAATAATATGAATATTTGAATAATATGAATATTTGAATAATATGAATATTTGAACAATATGAATATTTGAACAATATGAACATTTGAAAAGCAAAATTGTCATAAATATTAGTATCTTATCATGGATACTTTTATAGAAAAAAATATTTATATAAAAAATATAAAAGTATTCTGTTTTTTCTGATGCATAGTAGAAAATATTCAGACTCGGTTTCATAAAATTTTCAATGAGTACGTGCGAGGAAGCTCAGGTGTGCGCGACATTGCAGTTAAATTGCAGGAGAATATGTATGATGGTATGCCCATACTTCAAAAAGGAGATATACAGACAATCTTGGACACAACAGGGCACAACAGCTTTCCCTCCCCGGGCGGAGATTAAGAGTACAGCCCAAAGCGCGAGGGAAGGTTTCGGCGGACGATGTCTTGGACAAAGCAAAGTAAAATTAGGAAGTCCGACCCACCACTAGATACGATACATACTAGTCAAAAGATACATATATATTTTTTTTTTATGATATAGGAGGGCAAACGAGCAGCCGGAGCCATTTTCATGACTACCGACGCCCACAAACATCCGCATAGAGGCTATACAGATGCGTTGCCCTCCTTTCTCCTCCCACCTCCATGGGCCATATATATATATATATATATACAATTATCCTAACGAAACAACTGGAGGAATAAAGCACATCTACTAATAACCACCTTAAAGCGCTAACAATTCGTGCATACACGCTCATAAAGTGATTTTAATAAATCATACGCATCGCCGATATCGTTTCATTTCCATTATTAGAATATTCCATTATTTGGATTGTGTTTGCATAGCGTATAAGTTGTAATATTTAAAGTAGCAGGTAAAAATCTACAATATGTAGAAGTCAACTGTTTGGGTTCCGTGTCTTAAAAAGCAAAATAAAACCTTTAATCACTTTATGTTTCACTTTTCTGTACCTCTGTCTGGTTGTCTAACGCGTACTTTTCGGTGAACTTAACAGAATATTGTACCTTTACGTGTTTTTACATAATTCATAAAATCTTTCAATTTATCAACAATTCTGACAATAGGTAATATAATGAACATAAAAAGTCGGAAACTTATGTTTACCTATACCTTATATCCGACTTACAAGCGTACAACTTCTAGGAGAGAATACGGAAAAGCAATACCTTTTTTTTTAATCTTTGGACTTATTACTTAAATCGCAAAGAATTATATAGTAACAATTAAAGTCGCTCATAGATGGAATGTTGTTTTCTTAAACAGATAGCTCTCGTCACTCCCACCCGCCCTAACTTAAACAAACTCATTTACTTAGCGGGATGTCTATAACTTAGACGGCAAAAGCTTTGTGTAACTTAGAATTTAAGAGCTCATGATTTAAGCTTAATGAAGTGGGATTGACTTCACAAGAGCTCAGGGCATTTCTTTCTTATAAATTGTTTAAGTACTATACACACAGAATTTTACTTTAGAACGGCTGAAGTTGAATTACATTATTTTATCCGTCATCAAAAATATTACGGCTGTGTTTATTCATAGTCATGCTACATTTAAATGGACCAGTAGATCGGTATGACGTGACCCCACTGCAAGTATCAGCTATCCTGTCGCGCTTTGTTGTATGTTTCAGGAAGTTCACTCAGTAGAGAAAGGAAGTAAAACATGTGTATAATAATTTTGCGGATGTCCATGATGATGAGTAGCCATTGAAATTGTTTTTTTTCCTTATACAATAAAAATAAGCGTAATGACGCCATTATAAATACGAAAACTTAAAAGTCGTTGTCCCTTGAGATTAAGGAGCTGGGTTTGATTTTAGAAGATCGAAGCGCATAAATTGCCTTATAATGAACTAAAATATAAACATAAAATGCCGTATTAAAATGATCTCAAATTAATTAAAGCAATGTCTGATCATGCACGAGAGGGCGGGATCAATCGAATCGATGCAATTAAGACAAAGCTGGCGACTAGACTGATTAGTTTCATACTAATATCGAAGCTCTATAATCAAAGTGCAATCAGTAGTCTATGTATACTAATGATATTTGCATAAGCGATATCCCGAGGCGAAAATCTCCGACGCCCACAGACTAAACATTCAAGCTAGTCTTTGATAAAAGCCCTTTTTATGAAGGTCCCTAAATCGTAGGTGGCATTAGGTGGTGGTGCAAAATTCCACGATTAAATTAAATAAAGTAACTGTTAAGGTTGCTAACTCCAATTATCATTTTATAAACATAGACATACTAGCTTCTGCCCGCGGCTTCGTCCGCGTGGATTTCGCACTTCAAAAATGGTGTATTTATTATTATACATAACCTAATATTATACTGAAATATATATTATATTAAATATATACGTATTGTATGAAACAATAAATCGCTTTGAGAATCGAATTTGTCGCGGGGCATTTTAGGTGCTTTAGATATTGCGTTTAAGTCAATCTTATCGTGATAATAACTTTTAATCTATTCGTCCAAATTACTTAGTCAAAAAGACAAAGTTTATCTACATTCAATACGTAAAGTGACAGATGCATCAATTTTCATAAGAGTTCGATAAAATCGATAAATATTCTAAAATGTGCATCGTTAAAAAATGGATATTTTTCCAATTTAATTGAATGTTTGGTTCACTATTTTGGTCATAGTGACTTACACATAAAAGATAGATATTATATGCTGTCGCGGACATTTATTTAGAACTATTTAAGATAAATAATCCTACAGTAATTATCTTTGTGTAACTCCAACGATTAGGGCAGCGCACGCCAATATTGCTCTCAGGGGGCTGATTTTTTTCCGACTTACTTGACAGCTAACGTTAAATTAT
>LUGF01007826.1:72873-90471 GCA_001625245.1 Calycopis cecrops | reverse complement strand
ATATTAAAACTGAGGAAGTTAGTTAAGGTTAAGTGGAGTTAGTATACGCATGGCAGGAAATACATCGTCATAAATTATATACTGAATAGTTCACATAATATGTGTGCATATAGGCAACGTTGAGCTAACTCCCAGGGACTTGGGGGCTGGTTGGAAGTCTATTTCAGTCTCTGAACCTATCGTTCCAAATGATACTTTCTGTTGCAGATCAAATTCTCCAATTTATAAGGGTGGCCTTCTTAAAATTAGCCTCCGAGATCCTTTTTTTTAAGATAGGTACCCTACTAAAGGGAACTATAGTAGGTCACACTCCATATGACCCAACGCAAAGTTCAAACGCTCAGAGCAAACAAAAAAATAACTAATTTAAGCGAAAGTAAAGGTTATTAACCATTTTACTATTAAAATCTCAAATACTCACAAGTATTGTGGTCACTACCAGAGTTTTGTTCTGAAGGATTTCAACTATTTGCTTCTGATTGTCTCCGTATGATCTTGTGTAGTTGACACCCTCGGAGGAATTCCACACGCCTGCCCTCTGCAAGCCGTCGCGAGTGAGCTCAATGATATCCAAAGTGAAGTCACTCCTGAATCCTTGGTGGTCAAACTTGATGACTCCCGTCAAACCTTTCATTTCAACCTGGTGAGAAATATCTTAAGTTTACGCGCGTGGAATACTTCATCATAAAATAACGGAATATTTTTTTAAACACATATTCCATACAAGGAATCTTCATAACGCGAAAATATTTAGAAATCACCTCTTAATTTATATTTTAGACAAGCTGTGATAATTATATGTATTACTAGAGCTGAAGTAAATGGCTTCGGATCTAGTGATAAATATAATTTATTCAACTATTGTTCGTATTACAACAATATTTTATTTCAACAAATATTTTTAATCTCAACCTTTTGAACTTTTTTCCACTAGTAAACAATAATTGTCTAAGTTCAAACAATAACCGTGAAAATTCAACGATTTTTTCCATTTCGTTGTTTCAATATCTTTCAATCGTTGAAAGTGCTTGTGACAGGCAATCCTTTTTATGGTTTTTTTTTCAGAGCCGAAATAAAATAATAAACATACCTATTGCTTTGTTTTATTTTCGACATCTGCTTTTTATTACGCCTATAATATCGTAGTTTTTTATGTTCGCGTTGTGTTAGTAATTCGGGATCATGACTTTTATTACAATTACTTTCGTACTACAAATGTTTTTTGTTAATATTCTGTTGAATTTCTTTCAAATCTCTGTCGATTTAATGTGTTTTTAACAAGCAAACGAATGCTCCACTTAAAAATATATTATTAATATAATTTTATTGTAATGTACACACCACATGTATAAAATATATAGTATAAAAATATACCTACATAAAGACTTGAAATATAAAAAGGGGCGTGAAACATAGATGAATAAAATTGTAACACAATAGAAGTTAGGAATGTAGAGGTCGATGAGTTGAAATAATCGATAACATTTTTGATACATATTGTTATTTTGAATGTGCAGTATACATATAAATTATCTCTATACAGTTGGAAATTGGAATATTAACAGATTAAATTATTTAACAAACAGATAGCTCCGCTAAACATTAATAACCAATGAAAAATGTGTAAAATGATCTCCCGTATTTCACGAATTCGTTCATGGAAATTTGTTGATACACCAATTATTTTATAGCACTAAATAGAAATAAAGGCGTCTGTGGTAAGCTTTGACTAGACACCCGTAGCCGATGAACGCTATGTACATGTATAGTCCAAGAAAATATTTTTCACAAGTATTATTGTAAACTCTTAGTTATTGAATTTTATTATCAATATTTCAGTCCTCTAGTTCACTCCTGGATTTAGAATCTCTAATAATGAACGCCAAGATTGTAACAATGTAAAATTCACTGTAGTCACAAAATATATATAGTGGTCGTCATAATTGTGTAAATGCGTAGTCCACGCGTTTTGTGATGGACCCTATCCTCGATATTTTGCATCTATCCAGTGTATTCAATCGTGTTGGCGAACGTTCTAACTGAGGATGCGGCAGGTCACTTGGATCTGGGGTAGCGGAAAGTTAATGTCGTAATGTTTTTGATTTTCAAATTAGAAGCGGCCCGATATAAAAGTCCAATGTAGTGTAAAATGTTACCAATGTAGTGCTTATTTAATATATTATGTTGAAGGCGTTAAGTTGTTGTATTTGGATATGTACTTATTTTCCTCCACATGCAATAAATTTTACTTGTAGTTGTCTAGAAATACTCTATTTCATAAAGAACTCGTGTATAGTGTTAGTAAAAACTTTTTTAGATTATTAATAATTTTAAATCTTTGGAGCGTTGGAAGCATTAGAATGGTTCTGAGATTTAATTTTGGTAGAAAATTTTAATACATGATCCGTTTTTGTAAGACGATGCATAAAATGGTCAACAAACATGTTGACCATTTTATGCAAAGGTATTTAGGTTGTTATAGGTTTCGGTATTTATTTACTGTCGTGCTGTATGTAAATTTAGAAATTGAAACTTATCAGAGATTTTAGTATATTTAGATTTGAATTAGTAGAATTGTTCTTAACTTAGATATTATATATATATAGTTGATTGATCTGTTTAATATCGCTACCCCTTGTTTTCGTAGCGTTTGTGCCTTGGATTTTGTGATCTATTGTTATCTACTTTGATTTGAGTGAGATGTATGTCAATTTACAGCTCAAGAAGACGCTAAAACCTGACTGAGACCCTGGTCGACAGGCAGATGCCGGTACGACTGCGGACTCGGAACGCGCGCGGATCTCAGCCTGGAGTGTCGCGCTCCCGTGGCTGGTTGCTTGGAGCCGGCTTAACTTAGATATTGTGGAATAAAGTAAATAAGAAATTATTTAAATGAGACATATTTGGAGATTAAAATTATTAACTATTTCAACGAATTAAAAGTTCATTACTCTCTCTGAAGTTATATTGTTTCTGTAAGGTGATAGTATGTATGCTCGCGAAACGCGGCATATCAAGATTATGGATTTAAATTCGTTGTTTTTTTATTTAGATCCAGTAGCTTTTATATATGTGTAATCTGAGTTAAAGTTTTAGAGATCAGTCAACCTCCATCTCGGGCAAAGTTAAGGACAGAGAACATAAGGTATGTTCATTTATAGGCAAATAAAAACCTTTAAAAGAAATTTGTAAGCAAGTACGCCGTTAAAAAGAAAATTTCTTGCATATTTTTAACGTGTCCTATTTACGCGTAACTTAAATAAATACATAACATAAACATGGTAAATGTAAAATTACACGAGAGAAACACTCACGATTTTCATGTAGTTGATGAGGCTGTACCCGTGAGGCCAGGTATCTTCCGCTTCGCACGACAAGGGTCTTACATCAATTTGCTGCGATGTATCAAGGTCGTGTAACGCCTTCGCGAACAGGTGTACCGCGTCGTACATGAGAGCTGTTTCGGTCTGTACATAAACATTTGTGATGCAAAAGATTTACACGTAAAGCTTTTGTTTTTAAGTACATTTTTTGTGGTTGAGATTTGATTGCAACTGGAAGGTGTCAAGCAAGATACATTTATGGGAATTATAATTATCTCATCATCATTTCTCGTAGGTTAGATACGGGAGCACGCACACACACATACTCTCGTACACTAATCCTATTTACAAGTACAGTCAATTAAAAAGAAAACGCTTTTTTAGTTTCCAAGCCAAGTGACATAATCGATCGGTTGTTGTGTCTCTTGTGAAACGAGGCATCGATGAGGC
Source organism: Calycopis cecrops (assembly GCA_001625245.1). Lineage (NCBI taxonomy): Eukaryota > Metazoa > Arthropoda > Insecta > Lepidoptera > Lycaenidae > Calycopis > Calycopis cecrops. The sequence goes on along the minus strand of LUGF01007826.1, from coordinate 86,698 downwards.
CCACGGATTGTCAATATTAACTGGACATTGATAAATTGTTTTCATCGAGGATACTCTCAACTAAGAGAATTAATTAATATCCGATATGATATGATAGGGTTAACATATTCGAGAGTTTGGTAGTGTTGATAAATGCATCGAAATTTACATACAATATAATCATACTCCTATACTACTCATATTTTAATTCCCAGGTGATTCATCACATCATATTATGATGTAATATTGTAAAAACAGAAAATATTAACGAAATTTACTACGAAACTTGGCTTTCTTGACCGACAGTCGTAGGTAGGTAGGTATATTTAGATTCCTACGATATTCGACACATTCGAATTATATTTGAGGGATTGACGCAATCAAATCACAGCCGACAATTAAACCTTTTATTACATTTTTTTAATAATTTTTATTATTAAAAGAATTTAATATAATTTTTATTACTTTTGTAATAGGTATTCTTGCTTCGTAGAGGAAATTTAAAACCGAGGCAGAATTCACGGTACAGCTAAAACTTACCTTTATGAAAGTCATGTTCTCCTGCGAACAAAGAATGTTGCGTTATTTTTATGTGAAACATATTAAGGTTGCACGTTATATAATAACATTAATTTACCTTCGCAGAAGTGTGCCCCAGTTGCAGCTTCCGTCCCTTTCTCGCCTCGTCGTAAACCCAGTCCCGGACGACTCTCTGTACCTCAGCTCTTTCAGGATCCAGTAACCTCAATGCCGTTATGTTTGTACCACCGTATTTAAATTCTTCCAAGTCCACGCTATGCAAATCCTAACAAGAAATACTTTTTAATTAAAAATATTTTACATTTTATTCTTTGATATGTTACACTTTTGATTAAAAAATATTTTAAATTCTGAAGTTTTTCCTCAACACTTTCATAGTTCAATGGCATGATATCGTGAATATACTTTCCAGTCTTTATCGTAAGGAACCTCCAGACCCCCACAAGTCAGTACGAAATGTTACACGATGGCCATTAAAATATTAAGTTCAAATAAGGTTGTGTGAGATAGAAACTGACCGAGACTGCTATGTAGTGTAGTGATGTGGTATGCATGTATGTCTTTGTGAGAGGTTTCAAGAATAAATACCAGGTCGGACCAAAACCGAGGCACCCCGGTGTCTCCGAGATCAGTTTGATACCTGGTCTGATTAATCTAGGGTCGTGTTTTACTACCGTCATTGATGGGAGAAAAAGTATAATAATATAAATATGAACTTTTCAAGAATTACCAGAGAAGTGATTAAGTAGCTGTGATAATCCGACATCATTCCAATCTGCTGTGCCTGCTGTAACACGTCGCGGATCCTCTCTGTCGCGCAGTCGAGAACAATATGCGACTCCGCCGAGTTCTTTATTTGTTTCAACAAGGGTCTGCCGAAAAATTGCTTAAATTAATAATGGAACAGGATCCTTAATCCTAACTAATATTATCTTTATAATAAAAGGGGTTAAGTTTATTTGTTTGAGGAAGATAAACTTCGGAACTAGTGGTCCAATCATGAGAATTCTTTTACTAAAGAAAGCTGCACTATTCACGAGTGATAGATTATATTTTATTACGGTTAAACCTATTATAATTTATACGCTAAACAAAGCGGTCGTGATAACTAGTATTATATATTTTGACGTCATTTTTTCTAGGCTTTGGTAACTACCGACGTCCAAATAAAATTATCGTCTGTTCTGTCTTATGGTAATATAATTCAAAACGACATCTACCCCTGACGGGTACTCATAATATAATTAATTAATTCGAAATTTTAAACCCGAGGGAATCCTAATGTGAATGAGAATGGTAATTAAGTTATTGTTCGTACCTGTCATAGAGTTAAGTGATATGGGTACGAGAGGATTATTAACTTCCCACTGATTTTTTTGTTTAGCGAGATTTAGGATAAGCGGATACTGAGGGGAAATTAAATTCGCTTTAGACAGATTACCGCGGGAAAACAGATCCAAATTATGAATTATATTTGTCGGAGACGGACAATGAACAAAACTGTTGAAGCTGAATAGTACGGACGATGAACGAAACTGTTGAAGGTAAATAGTACGTACGATGAACCAAACTGATGAAGGTGAATAGTACGGATGATGAACGAAACTGATGAAGGTGAATAGTACGGATGATGAACGAAACTGTTGAAGGTGAATAGTACGGACGATGAACGAAACTGTTGAAGGTGAATTAATATGGAAGGTGAACGAAACTATCGAAGACGGTCAATATTAGTAGTAGATGTAGACAGTGAATAAAACACGGCACGAATCTCAGTAGATATCGTTGCAGCGCAATTTTATCTTCGAGTAACACCGCGCTACGACATCTAGCTATAAACTGAGGATCTGAACTGAACTGTGGGACAAAACTGAGACAACCGGGCACTCAACAACCGACAGTCGTACAGTTTGGATCCTTAGTCTAGGAACGAAGAGGAAGGATTTGTAAAGAGGTAGCTGCAAAATAGAAAACTGACAGGGTCGATAACGACTTCTGTCTCTGTGATGTCAGGCCCCACAAGGGAACAAAGTAGTATAACAAGAAGGCACTTAAACAATTTGTAAGTCAAAAATTGCGCGTTGGAGAACAACCGGTGAGCAAACCCCGGTGCAGTTAAGTGCAAAAAATTATTAGACATTAATAAAATTGTGTGACATTAATAAAAAGTGCTTAAAGTTTATTCTGTGATATTCTGCTCGATTACCCGTACTTATATACCCGTATTTATACTCTTAGCTTAACTTCATTTCTATTAAAGTTTATTTTTTAGTATCTATTAATCATCATTGATCATTCGTAACGTTCGGATGACTACCGCTGCCCATAAACATACGTGTATTTGTTTCTTGTATATCCTTTCTTTATTTTCTCCCGAGTTTCAGCCGTATCAGGTGAGCAAGAGCTTAAAGTTCTAATTACACTAAATCGGGCTAGTTCTTCATAAACTAATATTCTCTTTACACTATATTGACATGTAACAAGTATTTGTTATCACAAATAAACTATGTATTATTTATATCCATATTCCTGTCCATTAGTCACAATGATTGGTAATTGCAGAAGCATTAATATAACATAATATCCGGAAGATATTGCTATCTAACCAATGAGGTCGCCTTTACGTACATAAATTATGTGGTACTTACCTATAACATTATTTGTCTATCTATTTGTGTGCGACAATATTGACTGACTCATTCATTCTTTCGTTCATTCATTTATTCTTAATACGCAGTCATATTACGAACATTAACTAACTGCAAAATCACTTAAAACCAAACTAACTAACGAAAAAATACTTTTCTTCTAAAACGGTAGTTTGGTAATCAAAAATTTACAAACTGCAAATATAATTTTTCGATTTTTTCTTTAATAAATGCATAAAAGAGAACGTCCATTTTAGGCCTTATAATACACAACTATTTTCTCATAACAAAAAAAAAACATCTATTTTGTAGTCACCTGCAACAATATTCGTGAATTCAATAAATATGGGAAGTATTTTTTTATAAATTAAAAGTATTAAAAGGAATCGTAATTAATTTAATTGATTTGACAATTGATTATTGAAATAATTAGTATAAAATGACCAAGAAATAATCTGACTGCTCGTTTACAATCCACCCACCCCTTATTCTATAAAAAATAAGAAATAGCGAAGTTAATCAAGAACGTAAATATATACATTAAGATCTCTATGAATTAAATCATAGGTATTAAAAAGTAAGAACAAAGCTTAACTATAACGTTGCGAAATAAAATAAAATGGAATTACAGAACGACCGCAGTTGTTAAACTCCCATTGTACTCCTCGCCTCCAGTCACACGTCGCCTAGATACTGAACAAAAACTCTAACATGTTTGACTTTTTTCGCCCATTAGAGTTTGTAATAAAATATTGTGACATCGACTTGTATTTATATAGGTTGAGTTATTGCAGTTACAGCCTTAAAAAACGATCTAAGGCCTATTGAACATGTAAGAGGGGTGTAGAACAGTGAATGGTCTATTATATCACCAGCGTAAGGAGTTACCTCGCTTAGGTCGATTAGGTAGGTACGACTTTTCTGCATCTTTCAGCTCCATATCCTTTTCTTTCAAGAAAAATTTAGGTACATATCGGAGCTCACACACAAACATTAATTGATTGAGATTTATTGTTTATAGTATTTTAGGATGACATCATATAACGATATCTGTATATAAAATGTCTTTGTTTTGGTCTTAATTTGACGAGCTTGACTGTAGATCTGCAGAAAAATGTAGAGGAGATAGTAAAAAATGAAAGAAGTTAAATAAAAAACAATAAGTAGAGGGCGGCTACGCTTAGCGCCAATACTCGCGTTAAGCAGGGTTGTCTGTCAGTTCGCATGTTTAACCTATATCTGGAAAAGTGTCTCAAAGGATTGAGGTTGTTGTACGTAGGAAAGAAAATGGGTGATTTACTGGTGAACTGTTTGCTTTATGCAGATGATGCAGTGCTTTTAGGCTCCACTACAATATGTGAGCTTCAAACATTAATTACAATTATGACTGTGAGAATGTAGTCTTACAAAAGAATGCGAAGAAAACTAAAGTTTTAGTTTTTGAAAGAGAAGCATCAATAACAGACGTAGGAGTTGAGGTCGATGATGTAATATTGAAGCAATTAAATTGTTATCGAAAAACTTTTAATTGAACTATTGGACATATAATATTGGTTTCGTTTTTTTCGAAATTATAAAAATATCAATCGAGAATATTTCGTTGGCGATTTACTAGCCAATATAAAATTATGTTGAATCCAGTGAAGAGTCATTAAAAGTTTTCCTAATATGCGAAAATATGGCATCCAATAACCGAGGTTGGGATGAAAATCACCGCGTCACTTTAATACTCATCTGCATTTCAATTCACATTCCCATTCGACAGATCTTCATTTCGTGGCGATGTGCAAGGAAAATTCGAAAATACCTACACACCTACTAAATAACAGCGATCTATAGTAAGTATATTAATTTACGTACTGAGGTCATGCGAATTTCACTGACGAACGACCTTGGATTTTATGCAAGCCCTTTGTTTTTGCAACAATTTGCCTTTCATAAAAAAAATTAATAATTATTATGTGAATCCACGCACGAAATAAGCAGCCTAATGGTCGCCACACACTTATCCACTCGGAAAGGGATCGTAACCGTATCACCTCGAGCCGGTCAGTATTCTTTGTATGAAACTCATACTGCAACGCACACTAATGGGAAACGGAACGTAATCGTATCGTCTTCGCTTTTCTAGGCGATGCGTTTAAGATCCCTTTCCGAGTTGATAAGTGTGCTGCGACCATTACAAATATCGTATTAGAGTGATTAATATTTCATCAAGAGCGTCGCTATTTAAATAATATATTCAAAAAATTTTGAAGCAGAATTTGGAAATAGGTACATTTTATTTATGAATACGAAATTATATTTTTTCTATTTGGATTCGAAAGAGCTCGATAACAAACACCGTGGCACGATATTTTATATATAAGAAATATACATATTCTGTTTACATGAATAAACAATCGTCTTAGATTTTTAGTTAGTTTTAATATTTTTTTATGTACATAATAAAATCTAGTTAGGTAGGTAGATAGTAATGAGTTGTATTTCTTACCTGTAGTCATGGGAGTCAGGCAACTGTCTGACTGCTACCGGCAGCTCCGACGGCCCGTGAGCTTTCAGCAACTCTTGCAGCCGCACCAGACCATCGCTGTTTTCGTATACTATCGTAAACGACTTCCATCCCCAGGCTCTAACTAAATCCACGTACGCCTAAAAACAAAAACATTATAAAACTTGGGTTTTATTTATAATGAGACGCAATAAGATCTAGTAAGAGGTAGTGCTAAGCTGCATGAATGCACGTGGGCCGGGGTGGTACCCCATGCATGCCTGCAGCATGGCAGTACGTCACGTAAAGTGACGCCCTCTCTATATATTAATACGTGAAACAAAAACTTCAGGAACATTTTTACGATAATTGCGCGGACGGAGTATAAAATTTGGCACACTTATAGTTTCCGTATAAGAAAAGTGCAGAAGACTAATATTTTTTAATTTTGGTGTTCATAAAGTACTTTAATTTAATAAATAAAACTTTACACACACTACCATAATATCCATTTGACACATTGATATGTAAGTAACACGTAATTATTGATGAAGTTTCTATGTGTATTTTGCATGTGTTGAGAAAAGGTTGAAAACGTAGACAGAGAAATGAATTCTTTACCTTAGTTACGATGACATAACATGTCATATAATATTTAGTTTTCAATTATAAAAAAAGTTTCACTTACATCGAGCTTCGATCTTCGCGAGATCGCTAGTACTACGAAAAATGCAATAAGATACAATAACAACTAATTAGTTTAGGTGTTAATCCAAAAAACGAGGCACATAATTTATATTATGTATTAAGATATACCCAGTGCATCTGTAAAGATGTAACAACAAATCATACGTTCAAATCTGTCAGGCGCCAAGCCGTTTTGGCTATATCAGGAAACCTACATACACATATACAAACTGACATGCCTCCACCTGACACAATCGGGTAAGCACAAAATCTGAATTTACTAATGGCCGATGGACTTGTATTTAATTAAAAGAAGATTAAACAAATTCACAAAGTAAACCCTCGGAGAAACGTATTATTATATAAAATATGAATAACGGTAGAGCGAGAGCTCGTGAGCTGCATGATACGAATCAAATAATGTAAAGAAAAAAGACCATGTATACATTTTTAATTAAATTAATGGGTGCTATTTTTAATATTATGAACTTGTATTTTTACTCCACGAATCACGGTTTCCATCTAAATTTATTACGAAACCATTTATTACGAACTTATTACGAAGTTTTAGCGAGAATTTGACATAAATAGCATAAGTTCTACACCCAAACATTGATGTCAGTGTCAGTATATTAAAACATTAATATTTTCATAGAAATTCAGTAAAAGTAATTAACTACTAACCTACTTCATAAAATCTAGGCACTAAATTAAAAATCTAGTTAATTATGAAAGTTATTAGCTAAGTAACATTTCTTTTTTTTCACCAGGTTTTTAGTACGTGAGAGTCGGTACTCGTACCTCCCAGTAACTCTCGAGGTCATTGAATATGCATTAAGATTTTTCCGGGATAATTAAGTAAATAAATAAAAATGAAGTTACTTTATTAAAACAAATTGAATATTCATTATAAATCTATATCTACCTGCATAGTCGTAAAAAATACACTAGTGGTCTTTAAAAACTAGACAGTCTAAGATCTTCATGTATACATACTCGACTCAGTGCCGCCGGATGGGGGTATAAGTTGACGAGGCAAGACTCTCGTCTCGTGCGGTAGTCCCACCGGGTCTCGAGGTGCGGCAGCTCCATGGTGTCGCAGATGGACTGGACATGAGCGGCCGCCGGTGCCGACTGGGGTCCAAATATTGCAGCCACACCGCTTCGTAAGAGATGACATACTGGACAAACATAACATATATAAAGTAAGTTGTAAGATGTAATGCCATGCAGCATTGGTGCCAGGCAGGCAAGACCAGGGAGGTACCTCTCTCTTTCACGAAACCGCAGTAAAGTGACAGTTGTGCTGCAGCGTTTTGTGCGGTAAGTATCCGGTGGGTGAAGGAGTCACCGTCACCATGAAGGGTGAAGAAGTAGGGCGACGCATCTGTATAAACTGTATGCTGACGCCGTGGGCGTGGATAGTCATGAAAAGAGGAACGCCCATTTTAAACCACATAATGCTCAACTATATTCTTACCTCTAAAAGAAACGTCTTATTTTTTAATCACTTACTAAAATATTCGTTGATTCATAAAGATGGGAAGTACCTATTATTTATAAATTGAATTTTTGAATACTTTCAATTTATAAATAATACTTCCCGTATTATTTTATAAATTGAAAGTATTCAAAAGATTCGTCATAACAAAAAAAAAAAATTTAAAAAATATTTTATTAAATTAAAAAAAATAATTAGTAAATGTACATCATTGATGTGAAATCGTGCGTTGCAAATTATTAAAATAAGTGGTAATACTAGCTTCCACCCGCATCTTCGCCCGGGTGGATTCCGAACTTCAACAATGGAGTTATTACACATAAAAACCTTCCTCTTGAATCACTCTATTTATAATGACGAGATGATTAAGAAAAAAATTCATTTTTTTTAATATCTCTGTAAAGGTCATAAAGGTATTTTATACGGCACGGCATCAGAGTAACATTTTTCCTCACATGTTTTTGTTTCTCAAATGATTTATGAAAAAAATACATTTGAAAAATTTTGTATTTATGATAAATTATAATACGATACTAAAAAAACCCCAACTTCTTTACCGTAATTCCTTATCCAGTTCTTATTTTAATTGTAGATTATTATATCCATAAACTTTAGAATTATGTGGCCGACACGGGTCTTGAGCTAGAAGAGCTCTATGAGCTATCATGACTAGGGGCCCGGACCCCCCCTCCACCACTGGCGGGTGGTACGACGCGCGGTTGTCGTGTTTAACCTAACCGGTTCGGCGGTTTGATTTGAGCTCTGTAATAAAGCACTGACGTTAGGGCCAAAATGTCTATGCACATTGGGCATTTCCCTTTCTCAGACTACTCTTTTGCTCCTCCTTATTTCCTTTCCTTTTTATAGTATAAAAAACATATTATGAAAATGAAAGGAGCTAGGTAGGTAGTCCGGTTTTTATTATCTGGCAGTTCTATAGTTTATCATACGTGTTTATAAGTAAGTAATGTATTTCTCAGACAAATTTCGGCTGTAACGGTTTTCTATTATGTATACCTAGATAACATACTTCTAATACTAATATACTAGCTGTATGAATTTGTATACATGGTATACAAATATGAAGACATCATTTTCAAATACCAGTACTCCGAAACTTCCAATAACTCGTTTTGCTTCAACATGGAACTCCAACCAATTGTAGAATGGGATAACGGAACCAGTGCCTATTACATAATTCTATATTTAAATGGCCATGATAATAACGCAGAGTACCTAACATTCTTTACGTGAGTATGCTTTATCACTACAAAATTATGTAAGAAGTCCTGTGATAAATATTTATGTAACTAAAGAGTTACGAAAAGTAATGATTATGTAAGTGGTTCTTTTCGTGACAGAATTATCTAAGATGTCCGAATCTCTTATCAATTTACTGACAAATTTACAAAATCACAAAGATTATTTTAAAAGACTCAACAGGAAGTCGTGTTCTCCATCTACAAACAACCGCAAGCTAGCTGTAAGATATATAAACTCCGAATCTTCGCCACTAGACTCTAGAGAACAAACGATTATAAGGGCTAACATGCAAACTTAAACAATGTGTAAATGTGAATCTGTAAGTGAAAGTTAAACACTCGCTCGTTGCGCCCCAGTAGTGGCGGAAACTAAAATTTATGTATTTGCATCTCTTAGGGGAGCTACAGAAGGATAAATTCTCAATTACATTACGCGTCACTTAAAATAGACACGAACAAAAACAATTGTGTATTAAACTAGAGATTAAGAGCATAGTCATCATTAATATGACAATATTAATCAAAAATCGACCTGATCTATTTCAAAATGATAAAAATCATTTATCTCAATATTATTGACAAAAAAGTTGTTTAATTAAAGTATGGATAACATAAGCAACGCATTATCTTTACTACCGAAACAGTAAATAAGTAAAACATGGGTTTTTGAGAATTCAGCGCAAGTTTAAGGTACTCCAACAGTATAAAGCAAATCCAACCAAAAATATTTCACACTGAATTGGTTGCCAAGACTCAAGATAATACTTTCAATGTTTAAAAAGTTATGAGACTTCTAGTACTGCCAAGTCGCCAGCTGAGCCCCGATTTGTAATGTACATCGGAGTCCACTGGGACTCATAGCTCTGCGTGCTTTTGACTGAGTTACATTCATAATATTAAAGTCGCATAATATTAAGGTCCTTTAGGAACAATTTGTATGTCAATCTGCACAGATTGCTACGTTGTTTTGCTGGAAAATTTACTTAGGAGTAGATAAATGTTACAAAGTCACCTGTTATATTATCGGGAATATTATAAATTGTTATTCAATTTTATCAAAATATTTTTGTGTAACTGTCTATCATAGGGGCAGTAAAATGGCAGAGCCAACTATAGTGTCACCTCCATACCTCGAAAATCACTTAATTTCCTCAAAGAATGATTTGAACGTGTCGAATTGCCATTCCTGCCCAAAGAAGAGTTCCTGCTAGAAGAGTTGATGATGAAATATACAGTCCACTTGTGACACACATGTGCACCAACTCTACCATTGATAATCGAAATGTTCAAATAAAAAAAGCTGAAAGTAAACTCGAATATGCTTGAATGCTCGAAAGTATATTAAAAAAATAACCAGCCATCGTCTGTAAATTTGCTTTGAAAATAAATTTCCGTCCTAAACAAATCTAAAGCGACGCGCGACGTGACGATTGGAAAGTAAAGTGACTAAACCGAAGAAGAAGGTACGAAGAATAAGATATAATCCTATTAGATATCGACTTTAACAATTTATTGGTCGTTGAACTACCTGAGTTAAGAGAAAAAAGTTTTCTTTATTTTCTTATAGTTTTACCAGCCAAAAGAATATTATTTTATTATATCCTGTTGAAATACCATTATTTATTTATATTCAAATTATGGCTATGCTATCGCAAACTTTTTACGATATTTGAGAAGAAATTTTACATTTGAAGTTGAAATTAATCACTTTCTGATTCTCACACATTTGTCATGAGTATCATCATATACTAGTACTTTATTGATGTATGTAATGACTCACAATTTTGTATTTTTAAGTGGTGAACGTGTCGTTGTTTGTTTCCCAAATAAAAATAAAATAATTAAAAAAAAAATACTTTATTTGATCACTGCTGTACATAGACAGTTTAGGACTTTTAAAATTTAATATAACATCACAGTTGAAGTCATAAATATACATTACAATAAAATTACCTCGCTTAGACGCGTGGAAGCTGTCCTGAGGAGATATCGTCTCGACCTGCGCCAGCAACTTGGCTCGCGGAAGCACTGCCCTGTCAGCGTTCACCCGCTCCACCGCGTAACGGAACGCCACCTCTTGTTTATCGTCCTCCGGGTGGAACAGCCCTCCTGTGCCAAATACATTCCAATCATTTGCATTAGAGAGTTCATTAGATTTTATTATTATGACATTTTATGGATGCTCCCGGAAATAGAAAGTAATTGTTTTATCTTTTGTCTATGGGTTTCACTGTAAACGATTATTTTTATTATAAGCTAGCTTTTGTCAACGGCTTTACTAGCGTCCGATTTTTTTTTTCAATAAAAAGTGTCCTATCCTTTCTTGTTATATTTTGAAATATATAATTTTGATGTTAGTTTATTGGTTGCAGCAATAATTATTAAAAACTTATAATTAAGTACCCTATTAATATTATGAATGCGAAAGTTTGTATGTATGTTTGTTTGTTACTCCTTCACGCAAAAACTGCTGAATAGATTTTCATGAAATCGTGTTACTAAAAAGGATTTTTAATCATCATTATACTTTTATGTGGATAAAAGACAATGAAATTACGCATCAACTAACTATTCTGGCGCAATAACCCGAAGTGAGTCTTGGCCTCCGAAACAAGAGTTCACAAGGTCTTGCGCAAATTCCCGCCAATTGTTGGCTTGGATTTCACTCAAGTCAGTTCCACCAAGTCACTTCATTGGTAAGAAAAAAAGAAAGAAAGAAAAAGTTTTTATTCAAAATAGAATTACAGGAATTACTTTTTGAACGTCAACAATGAAATCTACCACCGGTTCAACCCTAGCCCTGTGCTGAGAAGAACCGGCGAAACAAAATCAGGGGGCCTCATGTTGTGATCAGATGTAAAATTAAAAAAAATACAAATACATTTGCATATGATATAATACTATACAATTTATGAATTTACAATAAATATGGTACAGAAACAGCCTGGGAGGAGGGTCCTAATCCCAAGATATGGTATCTGTCATAAAATCTGTTACCTGTATGTATGCCTTATCACACAAACGCTCTTTAACAACTTTTTTAAATTTATTAATCGAAAGTTTTTGGACGCTTTCTGGGATACTATTGTAGAGGCGTATGCATTGCACCCGAAAGGAATTCTTTACTTAACTACGACGACCCACTGTTCTACGCCCAGTTGGTCGACCCAGATACGCTGTCTTAACAGCCTGATTCTCTCCTATGGTTTTGATTTACCCGAGCCACCGCAGCCGAGGTTTTGTGACGCCTATGATATTTGGCTCAGACACTAGATGTCCAATTTTAGCATTTGTTTTAGCTCTCCAGCTGTCGTCGTGCCGTCTAGTTGGTCCCAGAATCTTACGGTAGAATTTCCTTTCAGTGACCAGAAGGTTGTTCTCCTCTTTGAGTGTCAGTGTCCAAGCTTCGCAACCGTACATCAGGATTGGATGGATAACTGTTTTTGAATAGTAATTTTAGTTCTACTACTTAAAAGCTTGTACACTAAGACCTTATGAAGAGCCGCACTACATGGCAAAGTATTTTGATTACTTATGTGTATTACTTCGTAGCGTGTGTTTGTGTCGGTTACAGTGCAGCCGAGGTATTTGAATTTGGTCAATCTCTTGTATTTGCTTCCAACGTTAAGGTTTTGTCTTACGTTTCGAGTGTTCTTACATCGCTTTATGTGAAAATGTTCGGTCCTATCACAATTATTTATGAGACCACCCTTTTTAGCCTACTCATCAAAAACACCTTAGCGGCTCCCGCAACATCACTAGCACGTTCCCCTAACAGGGCCAAATCATCAGCTCATCCTACCACCAAATGCTTTCCATTAAAGCCAAGTCCCTTGTCAAGAGTTTTCACTTTTCTGATGACATGCTCTAATACCAAATTGAAAAGCATAGGTGACAGGGCGTCATCCTGTATAAGGCTCGTTACGGAAAAGGTTATAAATTATTGTAGATGAATCGAGCTTTCACGACCGGGAAAGTATTTCTTCCTCATGTGATACTTTCTTAAAGGGTAAGCTAAGATGTTGGGTTATTCTGCTTGTTAGTTGGCCCATTGCAGGTTGAGAGTGAAGAGACCATATCCGTCTTCATTAAAATATATGCTAATATTTATAGGCTTCGGTAGTATTACGCTCTTATACAAAACAAAACTACAATTCATAAGCGCCGCAAAAATATAGAATCAATGGCTCTCACATCCAAAAGAAGAAGAAGAAGAGAAAACGTAGGAACATCAATTAACCAAAACAGGTTTGACGTGAATGTAAGATATATTGTCATCTATGATCTCCTCTAACCCCATGAAGTACGTGTAAGCACGTGTTAGTAGTTCATCGATCCCATGTTTAACATCGAATCATAAACAGTTGATATTGGCACTGAAATCTAATTAACTACGTGTTAAACCATATTGTATTGGCTAATTGTATTTGATTACGTATTTTGTAGTTATATAATGTAATTGGTATTAATAATTTAATCGTCACTTGAAATTCATATAGATTGACTAACATTAGAGATAAAAGACTATCGGGCTCAGAGGCGCGCCTTGAGAGAGGCCTACGACCAGATGAGCAGACCAGACCAGACTAACGACAGCTGGAGAGTGAAAAAGATTTAAAAAGGGAAATTTATATTTAAAAACCTTCAAAAATAATATATACGACAACCAAAAGTATATTTAAGTAATTTGAAAACAGTAATGGGTGAGTCCCTGGAG
>LUGF01007826.1:33278-55455 GCA_001625245.1 Calycopis cecrops | reverse complement strand
TTTGCACGATGTCATTCCTCGAGATCAACATGTCAAGCTTAACGCTTTGTAATATAAACACAGTTATGGCAATAGCGTTTCAAAGCCGTTTCAATGACGTACACATTTTTTTATTATAAGTAGATTCCTTTTATATGTGTAGTAAAAATCGAAGTCTTTAGATTTCTGTCCTTGTTTATTAAGCCAAGAGTGGCTGTAACTTATTTAATTTAGTTTTGTTTTTAACTCTAGATCACATGATACTGTCTTAAAGTGACAGACTGACAGCTATGCTGTCACGTTCCGTACAGTTCTTATGAGTTTCCGGTGGCCCATTGGACAGTAGGAAGAGGAAGACATCACGCATGCATAACAGCTACTCTGATTTAATGTTCAGTCATCAAATTGCTACTATTAATTATTTATCGGACTGTTAAGTGTATAAATAAGAATGATTTCATATTTGTATACTGTAATCGGGACTTAATCGCGTTATAAAATCGAAGTATTTACCTCGACTCTCGACATTTCGGCCGTAATGCAACGGCCGTGGTCACGAGTAGACTGTTGCTCCGTGGTGTACTTGTCTCGTAGACGCGCGAGTTTTTCGAACTACCCGCGGTTGATCGTCATTAGTTTTATTATTAAAACATTTAAGGTCCCGACACACAACACTCACAACATACCATGTCTTAAACGAAGGTACATCCCGACGCCTACAATTCCCGATAACCGGATTCCACGAAGCCGACAACCTATATCCATCCTCCCGGTTAAAATTTTTGTGTTTTTTAATTTCAACCGCTTCACATTTGATCAATAAATAAGAATTCACCTCGAGACATTCCTGAATAGGTATATTAGTAAACAATTTTTTACTAATATACCCATTCAGGAATGCCTCGAGGTGATAAGGAAGCGGCTCCAAGCCGAGCGCCTATGTGAGTCCTACATGATTTTACTCCGAAATTGCGTTGAAGGAAACTACTTTCTGTACCGCGGACGATACTACCTCCAGGTGGATGGCGTTGCCATGGGTAGCCCTGTGGCACCGGTAATAGCCAACATCTGGATGTAGTACATCGAGACTATGATAGATCTTTTTTTTTTATAGCATAGGAGGCAAACGAGCAGTTAGGTCACCTGATGTAAAGTGAACACCAACGCCCACAGACTTCCGTAACACCAGAGGTCTAACAGATGCGTTGCTGACCTTTGAGGAAAGAATCAGCTCTTTCCTTGAAGATCCCTAGGTCTTATCGATCCGGAAATATCAAGGGGGGCAGCTGTTTCCATATTGAAATGGTGCGTGGGATAAAATTGCGCTTATAGCGCACAGTAGTAGACTTCGGGGGATCTAGGTGGTGACGGTGGAATTTGGAATTTCGGCGCAAAGTCATATTATGGAATTCAGCTGCAGGTATTAATCCGAACAATTCCTCGGAACACTCCCCGTGATAAATACGATAGAAGATGCACAGCGAGCTGACATCTCTACGCAAGGCAAGAGTATCAAGCTGGCGGGTGAGATACCGGTTATCGACGATTCGAGCCGCTCTTCGTTGTATACGGTCAAATGGAACGAATTGATATCCTCGAGATCAACATGTCAAGCTTAACGCTTTGTAATCATACTAATATTATAAATGCGAATGTAAGTTTGTTTGTTACCCTTTCACGCGAAAACTGCTCAACCGATCATCATGAAATTTTGTACACATGTTCTTGGAGGTATTAGAAGTAACATAGGATAGCTTTTATCCCGAAAAAATGTTCCTGAGGGATTACGCGGGCGAAGCCGCGGGGCGCAGCTAGTATAAACATAGTTATGACAACAGCGTTTCAAAGCCGTTTCAATGGCGTACACATTTTTTTATTATAAGTAGATTCCTTTTATATGTATAGTAAAAATCAAAATCTTTAGATTTCTGTTCTTGTTATTAAGCCAAGAGTGGCTGTAACTTATTTAATTTAGTTTTTTTTAACTCTAGATCACATGATACTGTCTTAAAGTGACAGACTGACAGCTATGCTGTCACGTGTTGTACGGTTTTTATGTGTTTCCGGTAGCCCATTGGACAGTAGGAAGAGGAAGACATCACGCATGCATAACAGTTACTCTGATTTAATGTTCAGTCATCAAATTACTACTATTAATTATTTATCGAACTGTTAAGTGTATAAATAAGAATGATTTTATATTTGTGTACTGTGATCGGGACTTAATCGCGTTATAAAATCGAAGTATTTACCTCGACTCTCGACGTTTCGGCCGTAATGCAATGGCCGTGGTCACAAGTAGACTGTTGCTCCGTGGTGTACTTGTCTCGTAGACGCGCGAGTTTTTCGAACTACCCGCCGTTGATCGTCATTAGTTTTATTATTAAAACATTTAAGGTCCCGACACACAACACTCACAACATCCCATGTCTTAAACGAAGGTACATCCCGACGCCTACAATTCCCGATAACCGGATTCCACGAAGCCGACAACCTATATCCATCCTCCCGGTTAAAATTTTTGTGTTTTTTAATTTCAACCGCTTCACATTTGATCAATAAATAAGAATTCACCTCGAGACATTCCTGAATAGGTATATTAGTAAACAATTTTTTACTAATATACCCATTCAGGAATGCCTCGAGGTGATAAGGAAGCGGCTCCAAGCCGAGCGCCTATGTGAGTCCTACATGGTTTTACTCCGAAATTGCGTTAAAGGAAACTACTTTCTGTACCGCGGACAATACTACCTCCAGGTGGATGGCGTTGCCATGGGTAGCCCTGTGGCACCGGTAATAGCCAACATCTGGATGTAGTACATCGAGACTATGATTGATCTTTTTTTTTTATAGCATAGGAGGCAAACGAACAGTTAGGTCACCTGATGTAAAGTGAACACCAACGCCCACAGACTTCCGTAACACCAGAGGTCTAACAGATGCGTTGCTGACCTTTGAGGAAAGAATAAGCTCTTTTCTTGAAGATCCCTAGGTCTTATCGGTCCGGAAATACCAAGGGGGGCAGCTGTTTCCATATTGAAATGGTGCGTGGGATAAAATTGCGCTTATAGTGCACAGTAGTAGACTTCGGGGGATCTAGGTGGTGACGGTGGAATTTGGAATTTCGGCGCGAAGTCCTATTATGGAATTCAGCTGCAGGTATTAATCCGAACAATTCCTCGGAACACTCCCCGTGATAAATACGATAGAAGATGCACAGCGAGCTGACATCTCTACGCAAGGCAAGAGTATCAAGCTGGCGGGTGAGATACCGGTTATCGACGATTCGAGCCGCTCTTCGTTGTATACGGTCAAATGGAACGAATTGATATTGCGGGGCTCCGGCTCCTATCTGCAGCTGTGGAAGGTGAAGTTGTGGAAACGCTATGTCGATGATGTATTTTGTATATTGAAGGGTGGGGAGCAGGAGGTAAAACAGTTTCTGGAGTATCTCAACTCCCTGCATCCTAACATAGGGTTCACTTTCGAGCTGAAATCAGGAATATGTTTGCCTTTTTTTGACGTGAAGGTTATCGTCACAGAGAATGGATCCATAACGCACACCGTATACAGGAAACCGATGCACACAGGTATTTAAATGCTGTCTCACCACCATCCTCGACACTTACAATCCGTCGTGACTTCACTGTTCAACAGAGCACGGGACTTGTGTGACCCTGAGTTCATGGATGAGGAATTATCACATGTCCAGGAGGTACTGCGGCGGAATGGATAACGTGAGGGAGGATACCAACCTCGGCGAAGAGTAGAATATCGCTTATATCCCGACGTCTCAAGACAACCGCGTTCTTACCATACATAAGAGGAATAACGGATAAAGATGGTGCAGTGCTAAACCGTTTTTCCACCAAAACCGTTTTCATGCCCCCGTCTAAGATCTCGGGATTTGTGAGAACGGCTAAAGATGTTATACCGTATCAAACACCTGGTGTTTATAAGGTTGACTGCAGTTGTGGTAGTTCCTATATCGGCCAAACTAAACGTACAATAGCTGAGAAAGTTAAGGAGCCCATAACTGCAGTTAAGAATCGCCAGGTGAACAAATCAGCGATAGCGGAGCATCTATTGGAGTCGGGACCGAACCACTGGATCGAACTTCACAACCCGAAAATCCCCTCCACTGAACAACATTATTATAATAGGGTGGTACGTGAAGCGGTTGAATTTAAAAAACATAAAAATTTTCACAGAGAGGATGGATATAGGTTGTCGGCTTCGTGGAATCCGGTTATCGGGAAATATAGGCGTCGGGATGTACCTTCGCTTAAGACATCGGATGTTGTGAGTGTTGTGTGTCGGGACCTTAATGGTTTTAACAATAAAAATAATGACGATCAACCGCGGGTAGTTCGAAAAACTCGCGCGGCTACGAGACAAGGAGACCACGGAGCATCAGTCTCAGTAGGGTATATGTATTCTGTGATCAGTCTACTCGTGACCACGGCCGTTGCATTACGGCCGAAACGTCGAGAGTCGAGGTAAATACATAGATTTTATGACGCGATTACGTCCCGTTTACAGTATACAAATATGAACACAAATCGTGAAAGCTTAAAATAAGAATGATTTCATTTGCTTATTAATTTATTTTTAATGTTTTCTTTATGACACCTGAAATATTAATATTATATAATCTATGACAAAACATAATAGTAAATCCTACTAATATTATCAGTGCGGAAGTTAGTCAGTATAAAAATAAATTTTCTATATGAAACTAATTGTCCCATTTTATAATGGAAGCTGACAATAACGATTGCCCTGACTAGAAAATATTTTATCAGCACACATATTATACTATTTAAGATACCGGCAGTATTGAGCAGGGGAAATTGTAAGTGTTGCAAATAAACGGAATATTAAAAATATATTACAATATTAGTTTTTTTATTTTTATTCCGAGTTACCACTACAGTCAAAGTGTTTTATTCTATTCTATTATACTCATTTCTACTACAACTACTAGTACTTGACGAATAGTCTAGAGACTAGTTAAGAATGTTCTAAAAATACTACAAAAAAAAGCCTTTCTTCTTTATTAAACCAGCATGCATGTAATCGGCCATCTCATATTCATGATACACGCCGTGGGAGACGCAGCTGCAATACATTTTTCTAATTTAATTTGATGTTGTCATTTCTCATATGATGCGTATATTTAATAACGTGGAAACAGGCGTTTCTAATTCAAAAATAGGTAGGTACAATAAAGTTCTTTTATCGATATTTATTTTGTAGTTTAAGAGGCAAACGAGCAAGCGGAGACAGACGACGCGGTTAGTGTAAGAGATGCGATTTTTTCAACGATGGGAAAATGCATTTAGGCACCGGCCAACCAGTCCTGGGTGAGCCAGACGGGTGTGTCGCACTACGGGGCCCATGGCGACTAAAAACCACTTCGAGAGCCTTCGGCCGCTGTGGTGGAGTGTCCCGGTTCTATCAGCAACAGGGCACCTCAACCACACACGAGTCACAGGTAAAGGACCGGTCTTCATCACGAAAGGGGGTCACTCCGGCTATTAAAGCGACCACGAATACGTGGGGCCTTGTGGGGTTAGGAGCCCATCCTAGAACCCCGGCTGCGGAATTGATTTAGGGTAAAAGACGCTGTATATAACGCCTTCTGCGAACACCTACCTACCCCTACGGAGGGAATTTTCGCCCACTAAGCAGCAATGCCCTCTTTCAACACCGGGCACCAGCTAATAACCGGCTTCGTAAACAGCACTCCGAAGGATCATATGAAAAGTACTTTCTCGGTCGTTCCAGTCCAATTCGACTGCAATGTAGCAATTAGTGCCATTGCTGTTGATGCTTGCTGTAATACTCTTATTAAATTGTTAAAAACAGACAACATTTAATAACGTTTCTTATAACCTCAAATTCAGCTTTCAACGAAAGAGATTTTATGCATATGGGACAATCTTTTCGCGGCCAACGATTCTGCTCCAGTTTTGACTTGTGACACAGTAATGGACAAAACTTGATCCGTTGAATTACTGACCCGAAAAGAAGAAGGTAGAAAGACTTACGATCGATAGCTTTGTGTTTGGCCGCTGTCTCAATAGAAAATGACGACGTAACCGACAATGGAGTACGCTTGTATAGATCATAAGTCTTTTTTTAAATGTCCCTGCTATTGACACTCATACTTCTTTGCAAACGAATTAGTCTTGTTCGATTGGTGAGGAATTTCTCGCGTAGTGCAGCCGCGAAGTGACAGCTTGCTGTTGCGTTTCTTGGCGTTTGTAATTATCCGGTAGTGCATTGCAGAGGAGAAGAGGAGAGCAAGACATCTGCACCACGATTATGTAGTTATCTATAGGCGTTGATATCCATAAAAGACCTTCCTTTGCAATCTGTTGTATCGGGCTTCTTGTCCCTTCCACAGCATAAATTCTGGTCCTAAAGAAATATGAACGTGTCAGGCCTAATTTTAATTTCAATTACTTTAGCTTTTTTATTTGCCATCCAATAAAACTGGATCCCATCTTTCTCTTATTACATTGCTATTATAAATAAATGCAATCAGATGAAAGACTTCTGAATGATCAATCCATATTGAGATTAAGGCTCAGTTTATTATGGTAGTTTATGTATTTGCTTATTATTAAAGATCGAAGATCAAAAAAACTAATATATAATATGCATATTAAATGGTCTTAACAATATGTATTTATCTATACAATTCCATTTCATTTTTAAAATCTAGAAGCATATCAGATTATTTTATCCACCATTTATACAATGTTTGCTTACTGGGCATCGCGCAATAAAGCCAATATTTTGAATTACACATATTTACTATCTATGCAAAATTTCATTAAAATTGACCCCTTTGTATCGGATAAGAACAATCGTTTTATATATTAAAGATTCCAGAAGCCCCTGATTTCGGACGAAAATATAAAACTTTAAGATTGAACAGCGATGCCGGTACATATTAAAGGAGCCGTTTAAACGATCGTTGACCTACTGCAATAACCAATGTAACCGCTGACGTGGAAGAAATCAATCATGCCTAAACAGGGCTTCGTCTTTGATCTTTTATTACCTCCAGAAAAAACCTTAATCGCAAACCAAAAATCGTTTGGCGAAATTAAACCGAGCCCTTGAATCCTTTATTGAAATTCCGATTTTGTTACGCATAATTCATTGTCATAAATATTTAAGTAATCGTTATAAGACTGCTTATAAAATATTAGAGGAAAAAAGAAAAGAAGTAAAGTTGTTGATTATAAATAAAAATAAATATCATAAAAGACTTGCTCACCTTTTTGTTTATGCGTTGTTTATATAATGTCCGTTCACATGTGACAGAGCCAGCTAATTATGTGTACTAATAACACCGATCACAAACACCAATCACAGAAAAAAGATTCGTTGACAATGTCAATAACACATCCGCCACGTGCACAGTCATTTAGATAGTCGAGAATTATGTGAAATTATAAATAATTGGAAGAATATTGATTTAATTTGTGTTGTAAATCGGAAATGTGGAAGTATTGCGAAGCCGTCGAAGGGACGACCGCCCCCAACGTAGGCGTCGTAATGCTGTCGGCCGCAGATTCCAAGCGCAAGGTACCTCACTGGGCATGCGCGCAACCCTCGCTTGTGTACCTTTCAATGGGACCAAATTTTTAATACTATGACATCGCTAAGCCTAGCCAAAAGTACTTTTGTTGGAAAAAATGGACAGTAAACATGAAGTCAGTGAAATTTGTCATTGTAAGCAACCTAGAGTCTGCTCGAAATGAAGTCTTATACATTTTTACTGGGGAAAAATTACATGTTCATAGAAAAGGGCAATTCTATCTTGCTCTTTATTATTGAAATCTGAAGTGTGACGCTAGACGAAGCGTCGATGTTACACGAAGTAATGTAGGATGGATGGTGACAATTTATCAACGCACTCAAAAGGAAGATTGTAATATATAAAGAGTCTTATTCTGGTTAGAATATTTTATATCGTCTATGATTTCCCAAATTATTTTTCTCGTTATTTTATTGTAAACTTCATCTCGTCTCAGACAGAAGGGTCCGAAAAAGTAAACTTAATACTATATTCATTATAACTGTTCATACAAATTATTTATGTTAAAAACGCAGTGGAATTAAATAAAATATTTATAAAATACAGATGCCTTCAAGGCATAATAAAATCAGGTCCAAAGGGCGTCCTAGATTAGTTTGTTATCATTATATTATAGTTTTAAAAAATATTTATGAAATATAAATGCCTTCAAGGCATAATAAAATCAGATCCAAAGGGCGTCCTAGGTTACTTTGTTATCATTATATTATACTTTTAATAAATATTTATATGATCTTGCTATAGTGAAATATAAAATAGGTTTTCATAGAATCAGGTTGGCTTAAACTTAGAAGTGGTATGATACTGCCGTGAGCGAAAGTTTCCCGATCGTGCCAGACCAATCCAAATTCAAATTTTCCAAAAGATTTTTTCACTCAGTGAACTAGTACTAGTAGTAAACTCACTCATATAACTAACACTTAAGATCATTCTTTAAAATACTGCACCCATTTTAAACGATACAAAATGGTATAACTGCCTCAAACGTTCTCTACAAAACGCTGTAACAGCCATTTACTGTGTATTTAACACAGTGATAAATACTTTTCGCAAGTACCCCACTTTCATGAACTTTTTCTTTTCTAGTCGTCATTTGTCATAATTAATCTTCAAGAACAGAGAGTACTACGCAACTGACAGCAATATTGTAATTTAGTATTCTGTGATGATAAAACAATAGTGTATTATTTCTGTAATATCGCTTAATAGGTCGCCCGTCTAGGCGTTCGTTCATTGTGGTCCAGACATCAGTTGACTGTTAGTAACTTATGGCAACAAAAAAATATCTTCACGCCGGATCCTTTAGCGGGTAGACAGAAATAACACAAGTTCATTAGTCACGATCTTTGTATTATGCTTCCTTGATTTCATTTTCATTTATAACTCTTTGCGAACAATTTCGCCGGTTTTTTATTAATTAATTCTATACATCTATAGTAAGTAGGTACTAAATATGCCGGTAACATTTTGATACTAAAGTGTTACAAATACAATATACAGTTTTTTTTAATTAGTTTAAATTATAGCTAGGCTAGGGTTGAGCCGGTGGTAGATGGAAATTTTTGACGTTCTAAAAGCAATTTTTTAAATTTTATTTTGAATAAAAATATTTTGATTTTGATTTTATACTAGACTTGTTTTATAATTTAAGGCGTAAAACGAGCAGTTTCTTTACTACAAATGCTACACACCGCACAAAACGCGACAGCACAGTTGTCAATAGTTGTATAGAGCTACCAGGAGAAGATTCAAGATTGAACACCTCAGATGATTCCGATGATACTATATCCTATTTTCCTAAATAATTACAATTCATTCAATTAACGAAATTATATAACAATGCGCAATAACATAAAAAAGTAAAAGTTAAGTGTGCTTTACACCACACAATTGCAGATAAACTTAATTATCGATTTAATACATAAATTCATTACCGTAGTTACAATGACCCAACGTGTCATATTAAGATATTTATTGTTTAAATACAAAGAAATCGAATTTGAATTTTGAATTTCAATGACAACCTCCATTGGCTTCGCCCGATGTGTGATTTTGTAACGCTCTCACCGGCTTACCCCCCAAGTCAAGCGCGCGTATACAAGTTTTACTTCAAAAACACTTTCATCACCAAAAAAAAGGTTTCTTTAGGATGCACATATTTTACACAATTCAAACCACGAAGCATAGGTAGTAGCAACATAATCTATTATTTAAATATGTTACGACCCTTTACGTAACAATGCACAATTAAAAACAGGTTTATACTAAGCCTAGTGTCTGAAGTAAGCCGATTTAGCTCTCCAGGGTTTATTCCTGAGCAGGGTTCGTGTTTAAATATGAATTGTGCATGCTCGTAGTATAAATAAAATATTATCAAGGTACATGTGAAAGAGGTAATAGCTTTGAGCCAGGGCAGGGATTTTTTTAGATATTTATGAATGAAGATCACAAAAATACAGGTATACGTTAGTTGAGAGTAAAACTCACTATTGTAACGTCTACCTTAGTAGCTACATTGTGTACGGCTTGTGAATAGTACTATATCGAATGGAGGATATAATACAGATCAAAAACCTATCCTCTCGGTTAGTCCATTTTATAGCATAGCAATTTGAACGTAGGGTCCATTAATGTCCGTGCGTTTAATAACGAGTACGTGGACCGACATTACCTCATCTTCCTCCCTTGGACTACCGGATACTCACAGACGGCAAAGGTTTCATTTTAATGCAGTATCTTTCATGCGAGACTCGAGAGGTAGGAACCCAGAGAGGTTCCGTCCTGATTTTACTGTGATACAGCAATAGGACTATCATTTATAGTATGAGATACCCTTTATAAAGTTGAGCCTTTAACTCGTAGCAGTCAGTTGATGTTGAGTGATTACTGACGCTCTCAAACATCCGAACCATCACAAGAAAGGGTTAACGACCCTTTCTTGTGATGGTTCGGATGTTGTTCCTTCACTAAAATCCTTTTGACCATCAGAATCCATGACAAGTCCGATTCAAAATTGAGCCCTACGTCGCTCACATAAAGAAATTTTACTTCTTAAGTCTCTTAACAAAGGAATTAGCGCACTTCCACCACTTGTCACTATGACTTAGAACTGAATATTCAATTAAATTACTCAAAACCTGTCAGCAACAGGGTATCTTATCGGATACGAAAAAGGTCGCTTCCACTATTCAGATTAGCCCGGAAATCCTTTAATGTCAACCAGCCGTGTGTATTACAGCTGATACTCATAGCTCAGCAAATGATTGAAGCCGCAATATACAGCTATTGATCGTGTATTAGCATTACGTTTGAGAAACTCACGCGTGGGCGCGTAGGGAGAGATTTCGTGTTGTTATTAGGATTTGTACCGCATAGTTCTGATTGTTTGACGTTCGATATGTTATTGTTTGTACTTGTTTGAATAACATATCTATGTTATCTGTTTAATCTTTGTTAAATCTATCTACATAGTTCTAATCTCTTGACATATATTAGTCTAATCCTATTCTTGGGTTTGAAGGTATTTTTCTCATATCTGAAACTCACACGCACGAAACGCGACATAGCTGTCATTTCACGGCGGTGTCACGTGAGAAAGGTGTAGCTTCGGTCTTGCCGACCCTATTCGGCGCCATTTTAGTATGGTTCATGTCACTATTTTTTAAAGTATAAGGGTGTAAAAAAGCATTTGATGCCATTTTTATGACGGCGGACGCCCATAGAGGTTATACAGATGCGTTGCGTTGCCCTCTTTCCTCATCCCGCCTCCATGGGCCACCAGCTACTTACACATCGAACGACACGACAGTGCAGACTTCACTTTACGCCAGTACCTACCTATCGAGTACTTACTATACAGCTCTTCTCTTACTAAAAGGTGGGAGTGCAATAGCCTATGAAACACAAACATAGTCACGACAATCAACTAGTATAGAATGTTTTATAAAGACATAAACCAGCGATATAATTTACACTGACAGCGCTGACAGCGAGATCTTAATCATTACAAAACAGATCTTTATTACAGAGATGAAATGAAAAATATTAATTCCGAGTCGGACATCGCTTGAGTAATAGATCCGATTTATTCTCCTTAAAGCGCTTTCAGCCGCTACAAGATTTTAAAAGCTTTAAGAAAACAATGCCTAATATTTTAGGCCAACCGCCCACACCTTTCCGAATCGCTTTATTATCCCCGGTATAATGGTATTAGCCTTAATGCAGCCCTTGAATCTTATTACTTATCTGAAATATTATGATAATGGCTCTCGTGTTTGTACTTAACTACGTAATGTGATATGACGTCACTCTCGTACCGTCATATCACATTACAGCGCCGAACTTTCCTGAACAGATCCAGATTTACAATAGTGTTTAACAGTCTAATTACATTTTTGACTTTAATTTACCTTTAGGGTTCCGTACCCGTAGGGTAAAACATGACCCTATCAATGACACTCACCTATCCAACTTACAGTATGTCAGTCGGTCTGTCACCGGACTGATTGTAATGAATCGTGATCACTACACAGTCAAAATAGTCACAGATTATGTATTTCTGTTGCTGCTATAATAAACAATACAAAAAATAAGTAAAGGATAATTATGTTACTGGTTAGCCATTACAAACTTACATTTGTATGTCGTTTCAAACATCATGTGTGCCGGCACCCGCAAATATAAGTTGGTCAACTTGTTTAAACATACTACCTATCAATGCTAGAACCTCGCGCCGACATGGAACCATCCATGTGTGAATACGACTACGGGATTCATTTCGCTCACTTGATACATGCCTTAACAATCTCGTTTCGTGTTGCTTGTGAATATACTGACTCCGACCGGGAATTGAGAAATCTATTGCATCCTTAAAAATGTTCAATAATAGAAAAGGTGAAACCAATTCTAGTCTGAGACATCGTATAACCTTCATTTTTCACGGGACCACGTAAGACCAGGGTTATGGTATCCTTTGGATACCATAACCATCATACTGAGTGGTTACCGTTTTGGAACCTAGTTACGAGTACACTGTTGTGCATTTTCCTGTATAGAAGGTTTAATTATTTAAGTTTTAATTTGTTTAGTTTAGTTTTTTATTTTTATTTTTCTGTTTATAGTATTTGTAGTGTCTTGTTTTTACTAGTATTTATATATATATTTTTGTCTTTATTTTAAGAAACTGTGTGTGTAAATGTGTAATAGTGTACCTAATTATTCCAAATAAATTTTATTCTATTCTATTTGCTGAATCCGACACACCATCCTAGTTAAAAAATATAACGATGGAAAAGAAAATCTATTGTAAGTAAAGGCTAATTCAGTATAAAATATAATCCGTAAATAATAAACCTGTTCCCTAATGAATACGTATCTGGGGAGCGTAAAATCGCTTAGCTAATAAATATAATACTTCAGCTATTACGTATTATTCACTAGGGCTTGTGTTAACGCTTCCCTCCGCAACGCCAATTAACTGCGTCTTTTAGCGTTGTCGTTAATATTATCTCGTAATAAAATACCGTTAATAGGCCTTTTTGTTGCGGCCCATGATTCAGCTGATTTATTCTTTCCTTGGCGTGAATTATTCTGTGTTATATTTAGAATTGCTTTATTTGTTTTGTATCATGGTCAAAAGAAAGCTATATATTTGTGTTTGTTTATGTGTTGTATTACGTTATTTTGGGTGTCTTTTGGACGTGAGTTGAATGATCAGTAAATATCGCCTTTTAAGTAAATACCATTATCGATAAGCATGTTTCGCCTTTGTGGAAAGCGAGAAGGTACTACGGGTCACGCCTGCCATTGTAACGGCCCAGCCACAGCCACAGCGCGGCGGTACGTCTTGCGATGCGGCAAGCGGCGCGGCGGGCGCAGTCTGTCTCTCTCTCTCACTCGCGCGACGATTATTGCCTCGCCGCTCGCCGCGCCGCAAATCGCACCGATGCGGCCGCGCGCGCTGTTGCTGTGGCATGGCGCATACATTTTGTATGTCACGTCTTGACGCTCACCGCGCCGCTCGCCGCGCCGCAAGTCGCAACGCTGTGGCTGTGGCGCGGCGGTAAGGCAGACGTGCTGCTCGCCTTCGCTCTGCCGCTCGTATGGATACCGAAGACTCAGAAACCGCACAAAGCGTATTTTTTAGGGTTTTTTTTAGAATAAGAAGGTAAAAAAAGGCATTTTCATGACTACCGATGCCCATAGACAGCCATTCCATCCATTAATTCTAATACTACTGAGAAATTAGGTCATTAATTGAGATTTATGACGTGAATTTATAAATAAATATAAATAGAATACTACTTTTTTAGATTTGTACATACCACGGGGCTCTGAAAATGTATAGAGAGGTAGCTATGTGCAAAAAGTTTTTAAAAGCCTCGCAAAACTATTTAAAAATAGAACGTTTGATTCGTTCGCTTCGAAACTTTACAGCGTCATCCGCTGGACGAATACAAGTTTTATCCTGAAAATTTAATCAAAGGCTTTATTTTCTAAATGTGCAATGGTTACACATTGTTTTTTTTTATTTTGTTATATTATTATTCACCCCATTATCCCAATGTACAACCACACTTTTATAAACCACACGTAACTCTACAGCATAACTATCACTTCGACCATGGTCTATGGAGGTGGGAGGAGGTAGGAAAAAATAAACGGCAGCGCATCTGTATGGCCTCTATGCGGATATATATGGGCGTCGGTAGATAATAGAGAAAGATCTATAAAAGGCTCCGATTGCTCGTTTGCCTCCCTATACTATAAAAAGAACCAGCGACGATATGTAGGTGTAGGTACTGTGTAAATAAATTAAAATGTTTAAAAGTACCAAAAATATAGGCTACAGATTGTCTCACCTAATAAATCTTAGCACCTAAAACAGTTTCCATTTCAAAAGTCTAGTGTCATATAACTTTGTGAACGAGGAAAAAGCTCGTTCATTTCAGAGTAAAATATCATAACTTAATTGTTAAGCGAAACAATAGCGAGTCAAAAACACGGCCAAGTCTTTCTTAGGCCCTAACGAGCTCGAGACTCGCGGCTGTATTTCAAAGAGGATGACAACAACTCATTGTAACGTTTTGCTGAGAAATTCTTATTTCACGCGAATATCATATTTCGATGTGCTTGCTTTATGATATTAATAAACGCTTTTAGAATCTTTACGTTTATCCTCAAATGAGACGGCATAAATGGCGCGGGTTTTATTTGTTTTTATCTAGTTATAAACATGATTTGAATCGCCTTTTATTATACAATAAAAAAATTGTCCACGTGGTTAAAATCTAAAAAAAAACGGTACTTAAACTTTCACTTACGGGCCATTATACCCTACAACATTAATTACATTGACGAAGTTATATAAGTCATAGTTAAGTTAAACCTAAAACTTGAACTATTGTTGGCCGCTATTTACGATAATATATAGAATACATAAACATCAAAATTAGAAACGGCTCATACCCCTTAAAGCTACTTTACTCGAAGATTTGTGTAAGAACATACTGGAATAACCTTTTTTTCTTTTGGTATCGCAGGGGAATGCATTTACGTAGGCTACCCAGGAGCCCGGGTAGCTCAACCAGGCGCAGTGTGGGGCTCGACAACTGGGTTGCCCCTACCGACTAAGCCCCTGCCTTCAGCCGCTATAATTGGAGGGTCCCGGATCTACAAGCAACAGTATCCCTCCAGCGACAGGCTGACCTCGGTGAACAGACCAGACTCCTCCTTGGGGACTGTCCGGCTGCCTTTGAACAGCCCCTACTCCACGTTGGAACCGTGCAATGTAGTCAGGTTGACATCCTGACCCCTGGTCCCAATGCTCCAACGGAGTACACTACGCCGGTCGTCTTAATCCACGCCGCCATCTAGTGATTCAGAGGGACGCGTGGAGAACCTCCGACATTGACTGTTCCCATCTGCTGGGCGACGTATCAACCATTAAACGGCCGTAGAAGACAGAGAGGACGACAACGGCTCTGACGGTGCGCCCCCGTTCGGTCGCGGGAGACAGGGTGCACGACAACAACACACCGAGACAACTCTCCTCTCGCGACCCCTCCTCCACGGACGCATTCAGATTGGGCTCCTGGGCAAGCCCACTGGGAGCGTCCCCTCCTGGGATCCCTTTTGGCTTGGCCACGACAAGGTGAATATCCATCGAGGATTCCCCCTCGACGGATATTCACCTTATACACTGGAATAACCCTTACAGAATCCCTGGTGCACTCTTTGTTAGTCTACTGTCACACCGTGTATTGGCCTAGAATCTTGGAGAATACTAAAATATATATACAACAAGTACAAAATGCTTGTGTGAGGTTTTGCTTCAAAATACCAACAAGAGCTTATTTATAACAACAATAATATATTAAATATTAACTATAGAATAGAGCTTCGTATAAACAACTTAGTCCATAAAACTGTTACTAGACAATGAACTTTTATAACTCCGAAAAATTTAAATGGGTTTGTTACGATCAAAGCGTGTCGAACCCGACAAAGAGTGTCAAATCTATTAAAAATACTAACACAGGACTACAAGCTATAAGGGAAGTTTTAACTACTCAGCCACTCAAATCTGGAACAACCTTCCCCCACCCTTAGGTAGAAAAGTGTCGCAATCCAAAAGCACATCATCATCAGCCTTTACCGGTCCATTGTCGGACAGAGGCAATGAACGCTAAGTCACCAAATAAATTGTAATTCATACAATTATTATTATACTAAGTAGTTCATAGATATGGCCCCTGACCGACTTAAGGCGCACAGCAGTTCTTTTTGGCTCCTATTGTTCCTTCTATTGAAGGAGAATAACATTTTCTCTTCCATGGAATAGAAAAATAAAAATAAAAGCGTCAATTTAGGGATTGTGTTCATATTATTTCAACTTCAAAATATCTATCAAAAATAATTAAAATAACAATAAACCCGACTAGGTATAATATAATATAATAATATAATAACTGATAGGAAAAAAATAGTCAAAACAGTTTCAAATTTTAGGCAAAAATCTAAATCAAAAGTATGAAACGGCCCCAACTGTAGAAGTGGCTAGTCTTGTTTTTATTACTTTTAGTTGTAGTTTTTTGTTATTTTAATTATTTTTTTAATGATATGAAAATACAACAGTATTCGACTATATCATACAGCCAATATTTACTTACTAAGGCAGTTTATAAAAAATAATCAAAAATATGCTCGTGGAAGGAATGTGTACGCGCGTTAAGGTTGATATTATCCATTGCTATATTTACATAATATGATGTAAATGATATCTTTTGATAGTAATTCTAATAAGTAGGATTCCTATTTATTAATCCATAAAAAAGATCTTATATTCTTTCTTAGGAGCTAGAAGTACTTTAATATATTAGTTATAGTAAAAATAAGCTTTGACGACGTTACCTGACATAATAAAATCAGACTTTTATTTGTTAGCATAATATTTTATGGAAAGAAATAAAAAAATTTATTATTTACGCGTACGTCTTGGAGCTTTCTCATTATTTATCCATTTACTATATTACTTTATTCAGATGTTCATTGTGCAGCAATATCATAATGAGAATTTTTATTTCACATGTGTTAGAATTTTCCTACTTCAGTCCTAGTGTGAGTTTTTAGAAATAAATTAAGATCTCATCTCTTTTATCTACATTTCGAAAAGTTAGTGCAAAAATATAATGATGTTTTTCATACGAAATGTTGTATTTCAGACCCTGATATTTGTCTTAATACTAGTATGAAATTCATGTTTTGAGGGATATTTGAGCGTTTTAGATTTGATTTTTGGAAATATGAGTCTATGATTCATCTGAAAATATTAGCTAACGGTATTGCATAAAAACATTGGCATTAGCTATCATCATACTAATATTATAAATGCGAATGTAAGTTTGTTTGTTACCCTTTCACGCGAAAACTGCTCAACCGATCATCATGAAATTTTGTACACATGTTCTTGGAGGTATTAAAAGTAACATAGGATAGCTTTTATCCCGAAAAAATGTTCCTGAGGGATGCCATGGAATGATTTTCCACGATATCGAAATTTACGCGGGCGAAGCCGCGGGGCGCAGCTAGTAACTTATAAGGCAATTTAAATTATTCCATAATGGTGATAATGAATTTGACGTCCGGTCTGTAACTATTTGTTTTTTTTTAATTGTTTACAGTTCCCCAGAATGGTAATAAACTTAGTCATAAATACGTTACAGAAAGGCTTACCTACAAAAACTCAGATTTTCATACTCTTTCGCGACTTTTTACTCAGACTTTTGCGTTTAATAATATATTTAATACTTACTATTTTGTATCAAATATAATAAATACAATTGGGTAGTGGAAGTCATTATACATTTTTCGTCTTCCCATAGGAGTGCGTGGTCTTCCTATAGGAGCCCCCTGTACTAAATGAACGGCTGTTATAAAGAGAAATTCAAATGTCGCAGTAGTTGTACCGCTAAATAAAAATACATATGGGAAATTTTCATACTTAAGTTGGCCGTAAAAAGACTGATGATTGAAATATGGCCAATTTTTTATACACTTACCGAGGAACAAATTGGTTATTACATTGTGTCATGTCATGTCATGTCATATCATGTCATGTTATGGTATGTTATGCTATGCTATGCTATGCTATGCTATGCGATGCTATGCTATGCTATGCTATGCTATGCTATGCATATATATGTTATGTTTAAAACGATTGTTTTATTAACTCGTGAATTTACATTACTCTTTTTTAACAACAATACGTAATTAAATTCTATTGGAGGACAACATAATGAAAATTTGCTAGAAAAGGAGCCGTTTTCCTTTGTGTGGATTTTATACTTAATGCGAGATTTAAATAACATTAGCTTGAATATTCAAAATCAAATATTCAAGTTAATGTTTAAGATTTAACCTTAAAGTAAAATATTCGTATGACCTATACAATACAACTTTGTATTTTAGTTTCGGTATGCGAGGCATATTAAAAGTTTGATGCCAAAATATAATATAACTCTCTCGTCACTCATCGGCTATAAAAAAATTCAATACACGACTAGGAGTATTTTATTCATCGCAGTTGGCTTTAATATACTACCTATTTTAATTTATTTCAGAGGGCCGCTTTGATGACTTTTTGAGTATCAAAAAGTTTTAGTGATTAAAAATAAAATAAAATCATAACCATTTTTTATAAAAGAGAAGCGACAGGTGTAATATTATAACGTTTTCCAGTCAAATCAAGCATATGGTTTTTATTTTGATGCTATTTAATATTTATGCAATTTTATTGTTAGATTTCTAGTAATAATGTTTTGATAAAAAAATAACCTACCTTGATTAAATGTTATAATTATGTTTTTTCTACTCTTTTCACTTGTTATTACGACAGTTTTTGTTTACTCATCATCAGGTGTACAATAATTAATAAACATAAATATTAAATATACATGATAATTAATATAACAGTATGTTATTTAATCAAGATATAACATGCGTTTTCACTAAGAAGCGACAGTACATTCCATCAACTATACAAACAGTAGTAGTTATCTAAGACACTCACAAATACGACTTAGAAATAATCTAAAAAGAATCATTGACTCTGGTAAAATCCTATATATTTTAAGTACCTACCAAACTTTCCTCTACATACAAACTACCGATATAAAATAGTTACAGCTACATAAAACTACAGATTCTAATAACAGTAAACAGCAGAAGATAACTGAATACCCAATAAATGTTTAAGCGACTGAGATGGCTTTTACGTCTTCTAAATTATTCTCCGTTGCCATTAACGGATTCATTACTAAACCAGAGACCATTTACTCCTACAATCTAATGATCTGGCCCCATAAGCTTCGGCCACTTAGAAGGTCACTGTCCAGGCAACTTACTAATGTCTTATCTTCTATCTACACTATTTTTATTAAGCTGACCAGTTTGTTTGTTTCGTTGAACGTGCTAATCTAGGACTACTGGTCCGCAAAATTATTTTTGTGTTAGATCTGTCTGTTTATCGAAGAAGACTTTATACCATCACTACACTAGGAATAGGAGTGTAGGGCGCTGGTCATGAGGGTAAACCGGCGTGCCGCTGCTAGTTGGTAATATAATAAAAGTGAGTGATTGGTTGAACGCACTAATATCAGATATTACTTGTCCGATTACTTTTGATTTGATAACCCATTTACCGAAAAAGGTACAAACCACCACTCCACGATAAATAGCAGTGGAGTATTCAGGTTACACGAGTGAAAATAAGTCTTGCTAGATCTAATCATAGAGATTAGTTACAAAGGAAATAAAGATATTTGTATTACAGCTAAGTGGAACGAACATACAATCAAACGAATGACTATTCAATTGTTTTTCTACCTTTCTAGCTCTTTTCGAACATTACTTATTGATCTCAACTAAGTTTACCTGGAAATCTTTTTCCATGTAGGTACCTTAATTTTTTTTTCCTTCCTTTCCTCCTTCTTCCTTTTCCTTTTCTCCTTCCTTCCTCCTTCAATCCTTTTTCTAATACAGATACCTAGTATTAGGAGACAAATAAGAAACATGCGCGTTTTTCTAACCCCCGACGCCCATAGACAGCCGCTTAATCATTAATGGTTATGTCGACTAGTGATCCTCCATCCCTCTTCCCCTTCAGTGGGCCACTGAGAACTCACAAACAACATTAAATAGCATAACTCCCTGCATCTATATCGTGCGAGTCAAAATCCATGCGAGTGATTCGGGTCGTTGAATTGAAAACTAAACTATTTTCAGTTCACTTCGCCTTAGCAACGTGTCCCTCAGGAACTACAGATTTCTTGATAACAATGTAGTTGAGCTCCGTTCGGAATCTATTTATATGCAAAATTTTATCTCTCGCAGTAACGACTTTACACGTGATAATAATATATGGTTATAAGCTTCCTCGCTTCCTTGAATTCAATTTGATATTATTCTGGCCGCCTCGCTAGATATACCCATTTTTAAATATGAAAATCTCTGTGAGATAGTAAAATACTTAAAAAACAGATTTGAAATCTGAACAAATTAATTAATTATAATTTTTAAATTGTCCTCATAACACGTCTCTTATTGAAAATATAAAGGCTCCCAACATAGAGCTGTCAAGAGTAAATAAATATTCAAATCCTAAGAATAGCGCGTTTAATGTTGCAGTATTGTAATCCAAAAATATGTTTAGAGTCTAACATAAGCTATCTATTAGCCAAATTAGTGGTAGTAAGTAATTTATTGTAATCTATTATTATTATTATTTTCTTAACAATAAAAGGTAGTGCCACGCTGAATGTATGCATGTAAACGTTGCGTCCGCGTCGTCGGCCAGGGAGGTACCTACTTCTCGCGTACACGACACGGACGTAAAGTTCAGTGCTTCTTTCTAAATAATATCCTTCATCTATACATACAAATAAAACAGTAAAATTTTAGTGTCTGTACATTGAATATATGTACGAAAAACTAATTGGGGGCGATTTTAAAATAGCAACAGAACACTTCTATGATTTTTAATTTTTTTATTTGTCTGTTTGTCCGTTTGTTCGGGCTAATCTCCGTAACTGGACGGATTTTCATGAAACTTTACATTAATATAGCTTTCATGTCAGAATAACATAATAAGTTAAAATTTTGAATAATTTTTGAAGTCCGAAATCCAAGCGGGCGAAGCCGCGGGCGGAAGCTATGAACACTAAAACATTAGGTACGTTGTCATAACGATTATGCGAGTTACATAGTTATAATAATTGTGTTACATTTTTACGACACAGTTAACCCTGAAGCCATGACGTGTAAATTAGTTAATATTATCTTTAATTTATTGTACATGTAAACGGCTTCAACATACCGTTACAAAGGGTCAAAAGGACCCTTAGTTCGTAAGATGCGGACATTAGAACCACCCCTCCATGTAATTAACGAGGGGTTGACCTACCTTCTTTGATGGTGTTATATAAATTTACATATATTTGTATATTTCGAGTTCTTGGCGGAATTTTAGCCGAAGCGGCAATTCTGAACAGAAACTCTTCATTTTATGGCATAAATTATACCCTAGTTTGACCACAGAGGCTCTTACTCCAGTCCGGAACATTCGAGGCTATGACAAAACCTTTATACTACTACCGACTCCCATGAATCGGTAGTAGCATAAAGGTTAAGGCACTTAACAGCTAGAGTTACACAATCTATGTAACTCTAGCTGTTAAGTGTAACAGCTAGAGTTACACGGATTGTTGTTCTCCTTATCCCATCTCTCTCTCCATGGGCTACCAGAAAGTTAGTTATCTCTTATTTTTCAAAAAAAAACGTTACAATATAAATTAATATACAGGGTTAAATGTAAACTTCTTGCAGGCAGCATGTCTACATCAATACCAACAACATTAATTGTTCTACGACTTTTGAAAATTAATAGTTTTTAAAATTTTAATATTCCCATACAAAATTAATATATGCCTCTGAACTATCATTTAGTCTGCGTGCGAAAGCCGCATACCAAGATAGGGGCTTCGGCGCGTTATTCTTACAAGATACAGAGTAATAAATAACAGA
>LUGF01007826.1:6716-31731 GCA_001625245.1 Calycopis cecrops | reverse complement strand
TATATAAAACTCAAACGTGACATAGCCATCTATCAACGCACAGCCCAAACCACTGGACGGGTCAAGCTGAAATTTGGCATCCAGGTAGATGTTACGACGTAGGCATCCGCTAAGAAGGAGGATTTTTAGAAATTCAACCCCTAAGGGGGTGAAATAGGGTGTTGAAGTTTATATGGATTTCATAGAAATTAAACGCGGGTGAAACCGCGGGGCACAGCTAGTTGAAAGTATAAAGTCTCCCAACATACAGCTGTCCAGAGTAAATAAATACTCAAATCCTAAGAATAGCGCGTTTAAAGTTGCAGTATTGTAATCCAAAAATATGTTTTGGGTCTAACTTAAGCTATCTGTTAGACAAATTAGTGGTAGTGAATAATTTATTGTAATCTATTATTATTATTTTTTTATATAATAAAAGGTAGTGCCACGTTGAATGTATGCATGTAAACGTTGCGTCGTCGACCAGGGAGGTACTTCTCGCGTACACGATAAGGACGTAAAGTTCAGTGCTTCTTTCTAAATAATATCCTTCATCTATACATACAAATAAAACAGTAAAATTTTAGTGTCTGTACAATGAATATATTTACGAAAAACTAATTGGCGGCGATTTTAAAATAGTAACAGAACACTTTTCTATGATTTTAAATTTTTTTGTTTGTCTGTTTGTCCGTTTGTTCGGGCTAATCTCCGAAACTACAGGACGGATTTTCATGAAACTTTACATTAATATAGCTTTCATGTCAGAATAACATAATAAGTTAAAATTTTGAATAATTTTTGAAGTCCGAAATCCATCCACAACACTAAAACATTAGGTACGTTGTCATAACGATTATGCGAATTACATAGTTATAATAATTATGTTACATTTTTACGACACAGTTAACCTTGAAGCCATGATGTGTAAATTAGTTAATATTATCTTTAATTTATTGTACATGTAAACGGCTTCAACATACCGTTACAAAGGGTCAAAAGGACCCTTAGTTCGTAAGATGCGGACATTAGAACCACCCCTCCATGTAATTAATGAGGGGTTGACCTACCTTCTTTGATGGTGTTATATAAATTTACATATATTTGTATATTTCGAGTTCTTGGCGGAATTTTAGCCGAAGCGGCAATTCTGAACAGAAACTCTTCATTTTATGGCATAAATTATACCCTCGTTTGACCACAGAGGCGGAGTCCAGTGCGGGACATTCGAGGGTACGTCAAAACCTTAAGGCTACTACCGAAGCCCATGAACATCTAGAGTTACACAGATTTTTCTTTTTTTTATGGTATAGGAGGGCAAACGAGCAGTCGGAGCCATTGTCATGACTACCGACGCCTACAAACATCCGCATAGAGGCTATACAGATGCGTTGCCCACCTTTCTCCTCCCACCTCCATGGGCCGCCGGCTACTTACACACCGCACGAAACGCGACAGCTCAGCTGTCACTTTACGCCGGTCTCGTGTAAGCGAGAGGTAGGTACCTCCTCGGTCGTGCAGACCCAATTCGACTGCATGCAAGCATGCACTGTGGCACTACCTCTTACCTCTTATTGGTGTTCTCCTTACCTCATCTCTTTCTCCAGGGGCCACCGGAAAGTTAGTTATCGCTAATTTTTCAAAAATAACCCTTACAATATAAATTAATATATAAATATTACTTATTACGTTACTAAGAGTAATCCCTAAAGTACCTCTCGCTCGTGTGATACCGCCGCTGAGTGATAGCTGAGCTGTCGCGTTTCACGACGTCCGTGAGTTTCCGGTGACCCGGAGGAAGGAAGTCAGGATAGCGACACATACATTACAAATACCTAATCCTGATTGATATTTATGAGCGTTGTCGGTAAAATATAGTAAGGGTTCAAGACGCCAACTGCTTGTTCACCCCTTATACTATAAAAACATTTTATGTCACTATTTTTAACAACTATCTTCCGCTCGTAGCTTCACGTAGATTTTTGATTTCAAAAATAGAGTTATGATATAAACTTTCCTTTTCAATCACTCTATTTTAAAAAAATCAGTTGCGTAATTTTAAAGATCTAAGCATACAGACATACAGAGGGCAGAAAGCGACTTTGTGTTATACTATATAATGATTAACTATTTGTATAGTTCAACTATTACTAACAGTATTTTATGATCTGTACGGTCATAAAATACCGACCTTATGTCTAGACCGCAACCTACTTAAGAGAAAAGACAAGAAATTGTACGAGTATAGACGTTACTTTGCATGGGTGAAAAATATAATTTAAAAATAGCATTCATATAAGCCGTAGAGCCAGGCTGCATTGTAGCTGAATTGGGAAAGCACTTGTCTGTTTACCCTTTCTGCGGATGTTTATGGAAGTCATCAAAAGGTTCCGACTACTCATTTGTCCACCTTACTATAAAAAATATTTAAATATACCATAATACTTAGTCTGGCCATAAATATTGTTACGACTAAAAATAAAAAAATATTACATTTGAATTTAGAATATGTCATTTTTATACGAATGTTCATTTTGTTTTCTCATTTTGATGACAATACATTGTACAATATTTTGCGATATTAAAATGGAATGGGGTGCTAAAGAGAACAGAATCGCTGTGTTTGCATTACACAAAGTAAGTATGGTGCCAAATGCTATTTGTAAAACTCTCCATACACTTGGTATTAGTCAAATGTTTGTGAACCGGGCTATTAATAGGCACAATGAGACTCCCTCTGTTTGTGACAGAGAAAGATCTGGCCGACTACGTATTGTTCGTACGAAAAGGTGGTCAAAGCTAGAAGAGGAAGAATTTGAAAAAATTATGTCCGAAAGCAAAAGATTTTATCTCGGGAAATAAGGATAGCACGTAGAACCATGGCGCGTATTTTAAGACTTGCCTGATGAAGATGGCTTAGGACTTTGCAGCCTATAAGAGACGCACTGGTCATTTCTTAACTAATAAATTAAATACGAAGGGTGGTAAAATCGAAACATCTACTGACACGGTACCGAAAGGGAGGTCACAGAAAAAATTTGTTTACGGATTAGAAAATTTTTACAATTGAGCAACATTTTATCAAACAAAATGACCGTATTTATGCTCAAAGGTCTAAGAAAGCTTCCCAATTAGTCGACAGAGTGCAACGTGGGCATTATCCGACTTTACTGATCGTTAGGTGAGGTTTTACTTTTTTTTTTTTCTCGCGGGGAATTGCATTTACGCACTGCCCCCGGAACGAGGGTACGATCCGGTGGATGTGTGGGACTCCCGGGTAAAAAACAAAAACCCAGCGGGTGCCAACGGCCGCCTATACTAAGGTGCCCCGGATCTATCAGCAACAGGGCACCTCGGCGACTGGCCAGTCCCACGTAAAGGACCAGACTTCTTCATAATAGTGGGGCTAATCTGACAGCCTAGATCAGCCCCTTCCGAAGTCGGAGCCGTGAAATGGGGTCAGGTTCCCATCCTAACTCCTGACCCAGTTATAGAGGCGACATAAGTTGTACGTAGCGTCTTTCTACCGCACTCACACCCGTCGTTAGTGGGTCAGCTCATTCTCCACCTACTCCCTGGCCTTAATTCACTAAGCATCTTAGTGCGTAGTTTTCAATGTTTGTGGCGACGACGGCCACTAACGTAGAGGAGACATTGCTGTTAGTGCTTAGTGGGCGTAAGATTAGTGACAAATTATTAATCTATTTCACATATTCTCAGTAAAATCACTCGTAGTCTTACAGATTTTTTTATTTTCATCCTTTTGATATCTCACCCCACAAAAATTCGTTTATAATATTTATTGCATGCCAGTTGAAAAAATGGTTTGTGCATGAGAAGT
Organism: Calycopis cecrops; assembly: GCA_001625245.1. Taxonomy (NCBI): domain Eukaryota; kingdom Metazoa; phylum Arthropoda; class Insecta; order Lepidoptera; family Lycaenidae; genus Calycopis; species Calycopis cecrops. The sequence goes on along the minus strand of LUGF01007826.1, from coordinate 27,911 downwards.
ATTACAGATGTGGCTAGTAAATTCACAGCATGATACTTTTCAAATGTAAAAGTTGGCGAAAGTTAACAAGAAACTTACAAGTCCAAGTAAGTAGTACCATTCAAATGAGAATATTTTCTTGCTCGTGCTTTAAACGAGTTAAATGGAACAAATGGGACATTCTGGAATTTGTGATGATATAGATATCTATATTCTATACCTATGTGGTATTTAATAGAAGCATACACGTGATAAAAGGAATTGCTTTATTGATAGAAATATGTAAAAATCTTTTTATATATATTATTTGTGTGCGTGTGTATGTCACTGAACTCCTAAACAGCTGGACCGATTTGAATCAGGAAAAAATGCATATTATGAATATAGTCTTACTTTGACGACACGTGAGATACGCCAGAAGATATGCTGAAAGTAAATTCAGAATTATTCAAAATGAATTTAGTTTTATAACACAACAATAATAATCATGAATTTACTTTCAGTATTATGATTCTCTCAATTCAGAATAAAGGTTATTTTCATACTGACCCAACTTGAAGTGCAGTAAAATAGTGAAAGAACAAAATGAAGCAGTTATTAAACCAACTCAATCAATTAGCGAAGCAATTTGAATGGACGCAAAATTGGGACAGCCATGATGAAAATGATGTCACGTCTCGCCTCCGGTGCAGTCGACCGGAACGCGATAATTGAAACGTGTCACACTCATTGAGAGGCTTCGGGATAGATCAATGCGACGAGTAAAAAAAATACTATAGCTGTGTATCTAGCAATACCTGTGCTCTAGATTTCTTTTCTTTTTTTAATATAGTTTATGGGGCCAAACGAAAAGGATCCTTTTTCTTAATGCCCATTAGCCGGATCCACACCGGACGATCCAAAATGGATCGGCGATCCCGCGATCCACGATCCAAGATCGTGATGCGTGGAGCGTGGATCGTTCTAGGTCGATCCAACAGAAATCTTTTGCGATCCTGACTGGCTGCTCCAACGCGATCCAGCCGATCCATACTGATCCATAATTCAGTTGAATTTAGTTTGGCTATGGAGTCACACGTGCAACGACGGCGACGAATAGCCGCAGCAGCAGCAAGCTACATTTTACTTGTATATTTACGGCAAAAATTACGAAAACGAAAAAGACAGTATTGGGTTAAAACAATTTTTAAAAACCGGTTACAATATGGATCTCGACTTTACAAAGAGTTAATTGATGATGGAGCTGAAGCTAATTTTGCACGATATATAATATTGTATAATAGCCATCATTAGGATCCCATAAACATTTATTCTCCCTATATAGGTTAATTAAACGTATACATTGTGAGTTATCCATAACGGCGGTTCACGCGATCCTCGCAACCGTCCAGACCGCGCGCGCCAAGCGCCTGAGGCACCTTTGTGCGTGACCAAAAAACCGACAAGAAATGGATCGCACGCGGCGAGGAGCGCGCGCTCCCTGCCGCGCACATGGATCGCGCGCGGCACGTCTCCACATCTCGCTCCGTGGAGCGCGCTCCATGCCGCGCGCGTTTGGAGCGCTTTGGATCGTCCGGTGTGGATGCGGCTATTGACATTCGCACATAGGCTATACGGATGCGTTGCCCTCCATCTTGCATACATTGTTATAGATAGACATGTTCAAAGAATATATAAAAGACAGACGATATATTATTTACGAACACACACACATACACACACTTTAATTTTTTTTATACATTATATTATGCGTCTGGGATTAAGAATGGCTCTCATGATGTATAAGGTTATAGGTATATTATAGAGTATCGGACAAGGCGTTGCTGTGGTAAAAAACTATCGCTAGTATCGAAATAAAATAAAGTTTATGTTTTAAGTTGGACCAAATTCTATGCGTACCTGTACTATATTTCATCAAAATCGGTACAGTTGTTTCAGTGTACATCGTGGATATGCCTGACATTTATTTAAATAAAATAGTTTTTGTTAATGTAAATAATAAATATGAATTATCGTTATAATCATTATTGATGTTTTATTTTCAGACAAACACTCTGATTCAATGGTGTGTTATGGTATCTTCAATAAAAATAAACAATTTGGTTAAAAATAACCATTAGACTGTTGTAATAACTTGTTGTTCATGTAAGTAAATAATGTCGCAAATATCTACATAAACAAATTCTTCTGTTTATTGACTATATTTCAAATTTATCTATTTATATTTAAAAACGCAGTGATAAGTTATAAGTCAAAGAAATCCTAATATACAAAAAAAGCAACCCTTGGCTTCGGAGACATAAAAAAGGGTTATTTTCCACCACACACAATAGTAATAAAAATACATAAAAGTAGCAGTAACGCAGACGAAAATGACAATAATAAATAATGAATAACATACATCTATATAAAAACAACCTTTCAAGTTAGTATGAAGGAATAATAAGAAAGAATTTGCAAGGAATATTTTTCCCGAGAGATTTTATATAATGACTCCATATTAATGATGCCTCTCTGCTTGCCTCTGAATATGACGAAGAACATAATTTCGGGTATCATTATAAATTATCGTTATCTTTTCATTTTGTATGTGGTTTTTCATTATAATGTACCTACGTCAAGCCGTATACATATTAAAATATGCCTCAAATATCGACAAGGACTCAAAAAGACCATTATAAAGAGAGCACCTTCAAAGTGTAATACATTAAATCTGTAACAGAATTATTGCTTTATGCTGCACTTTTACGTACGTAAATAATAATATACGCTTCTGTTCCTATCTATTATAACTATTTATAATATACTTTAAGGTAAGTTATGTTTGAAACCAGATTCAAAGTGGTACACATTATTTCCAATTTAATATTAAAACAGAATTGAAAACTGTGTTTAAAACACTATTTCTTGACAGTTAAAATTCCTGGATACAGGGTTTGACCGTAATGATGATGCAAGGAAAATTAAAAGTTCTTTATCTAAATAGTTAGCCAAATAAACATAGACATTTAAAATGAATAGTTTTATTATCAAATACATAGATAAAAATTGTAGGCCATGCAATTATATTTTTCGTAAGAGTTTATTTGAAAATTTTCCGTTCTTCACATTATTCACACCACAATTTTAACTAGGCGCGATTCCAGAAGACCGCGTCGTCTAAGTGTACTGTGACGCCGCGCCGCGCTGGTGCAATCGTCTTCTCGGGGCGTAGCTCACTCTTGCGGCACCAACTCAACTGAAACTAACTGTCCTAATCGAAACTATCCCATCTGGGTTAAAGGATGTGAAATATAACAACTTGGAAATATTAATAACTCATTTATTATATATCTTATTTCATTACTACATTTCCTTTCTTATTATATCAATCCTAAGCTAAGATATATTCTCCATTCACAACTATTCCATCTTATATTCAGAGAGATTCTGTCTCAAGACCTGCTGTCGGAATAATATTTTTTTTTCATTGTCCAAAAGGGACAATATTCAAATTGTTCCATCTTTTTGAATTTAAATTAAAATGTTTTTTTATTAAAAACATATCAATCGTAGGAAGTTCCATTTGTTATAAGCATGGAGATTCCTCTATGCTACAGTACCTACACTAAAAAATGAAGTTTAATTTGAAAAGAATTTTGTGTAAACTTTTACTTTCAAATTCACTGCTTTTAAACGGTGAAGTATTTAAAGATCTTCTGATGATTGATCTTCTGGTAGTACTGATCAGACAGACTTGACGAAGATATCCTTATTAACCGGTTTAAAATATTATCTGTCTAAATATTACGTACTTTAATTTATACCAACCTGCGGCGTTATGTTTGTGTTTAACTTATAAAGCTACAGCTGATGGAGTATAGTAATTTATAAAGTAGGTAGGTAATTAATAAAATTATGATTCACGAGAATTAAAATGAAAATCATTTAATATAATGTTCAGCGACATCTAGTAACGTAAATGAATACTAACTTAGTTTCGTTTTCAGCACCAACAATCCTATTCGAGCTTACATGAAAGTTCTTCATAAGTTCAATAGAGGGCCCTGTTAATTTTTTCATCATCATCTATACTTTTGTCTATGCTCTCTGTTCAAAAATTGTATACAGTAGACTCACACCAAGTCAGTAGGAAAAAAAATCAGCTAACTGTAATAAGCACTTACTCATCTATGAAGCATAGGCCTTTTTAAAAACGCTAAAACTACCAATGCCTTAATGTGACCTCGACCTAATAAATATTTAATTAATTTCCGCCCGCAGCTTCGCCCGCGTCAATTTCAGACTTCAAAAATGCAGTTATTATTTTTATAAATCTTCCTCTTGAATTACTCTATTAAAAAAAACCATCAAAATCTGTTCCATAATTTAAGCATACATACACACAGACAGCGGAAAGCGACTTTGTTTTATATTATGTAGTGATAATCACTATCAGATCATATTCCGCTTATAGTCTGTTTTTTTTATTGTATTTAATTGTGACTACGTATCTGTAAAAATACCATAAAATGTTTTTATGTTCTCCAGTTTTACTTTATAACGATGTGTTAAATCTAAAATGTCTCTCTAGTGTCGGCACAGATAGTTTGACGGTCATTATAAAAGTGCAGTCGACTATAAGATTACAGCTTTGCTATTTTAAGCCCTTGTAATGCATTGCCAAGCGGCTGCAGGTGACACAATTTGGTGTCCCACTAACCATAGAATACATTCTATAATAATTTTATCATTAACAGTGCATAATCGATTGGAGTCAACGAGTGTTCTGTAGCAATTACATTCTTGAAACTAATAGAATAATAATTTAAATGTTATCCAAACATTATTTGTGATCTTCATTAAAATAAATGAAGTAAAGTATCAGTATACATTAATGATGCGTGAATAATAGCTGTAAAATGTTTTTCGTGTTTTCTTGTCAACAAACCATCTGGATAGGAAATCGAATCGTATTCTATTCAATCTTAATTCTCACTGTTTCTGCGTTTTTTGTGAAAAGCGAAAGAAATATTGGTAAGTTTATTTACATGATAAATATCCTGATTTCGATTTGTAATACCCTATAGCTAAATATTGTATTTTTATTTATACCTTGATTTTATTTGTTTATTATTATGTTTATTACTGATCGTGCCCTTTGTTTACCTTACATGCATTTAGTAAATTTAAATAAACCTGTAAGACTCGTACCAATCAGCAACAAGAGTAACAATCGTCTATCATACAGTACTTCAGATCAACTTCAGGCGACTGACAACTCAATATAATCTCTCAAAAATCAAATCCCGTCCAGATGTGTTTAATTATTAGTTTATTCATATTTATGAATTCTGGATGTCATATACTTCATTAAAACTGTAAATTAACTATTTTGGGCGCGAAATTAATACTAGACAGTAGGTTAACATTACATATTAAGACAATGATGTTCACCGCAGATAATTTTCAACAGGTGCTATTATTGATGACGTGTCCTTTGTACACGAGGCAGTTATTGATGTTGCTATAGCAACTGCATCAGAAGGAGAAGAAAACCCGTTTGTGCTTCAATTTCGCCGAATACCTCCAAATGATATTGTGGAAGCAGAAAATGCAATGTGTACACTATTTGAGGTAGGTTACGTTTAATTTAGTTAACATATAACTATAGGTACTTTTAAAATGGTTACGTAGGTGGACCATGAACTACGTGCCGGAGAAGTGCCAGAGAAGTACTTCGTTTACGTATAATGGTAAAGAAACAGTCAACCATCAAATTGGCAAACATCCTTCATTGTCATATACCTTTAGATCTTTAAATGAGTTGAAGGCTTATGTGATAGTAATAAATGTGTAAAAGCAATAAAAGTATGTAAGTGTCGTGACTAATGGCACTAGGTTCTCTTTGCCTACTCCGTAAGATGTCTGGTTGTTGGTGCTGATGTAAATGATTTATAAATTAAATATTTAATTTTTTTGGAATACCTAACTAGTAATCTTTACAGAGCAACATATTGGGAATATTTGGTCCAACATCTAGATCTGCGTTAGAACATGTTCAGTCAATAGCAGATGGAGTGGAAATTCCGCAAATCTTATACGATTCAGTAACCACTCAAAATCGCAATTGGTCTGCGGTGAATTTGTATCCACATCACATCCTCTATTCACAGGTATATAATATTTTCACTACCTTCAGCTTTTATCGGTCTACTGTAGGAGATAGACTTTCTTCAATAAACGCCAAGACATCCAATATCCTTCTCCTCGTATCCATCGTGGACCTACCACTGCACGGAGATTGATTTCCTATCTGGTGAATTGTCAACAACTGGTGAATGCAAGTGGCTCGTGACCGTGACCTTTGGCGCTCTTTGGGGGAGGCGTATGTCCAGCAGTGGACGTCTTCCGGCTGATGATGATGATGAATTGTCAACCAACTCTTCGTCTTCCGAAATACGGCCTCCACTCAATGACTTCCCATTGGTATACTTGTATCCACATCTGTATTTGTATGAACATAATGTGGACACAAAATATAATATAGGTATATTGACACAGAATAAACGTAGACGACAGATAAATAATTGCGCATCTCATAACATAATATGACATCAAGCAAGAAATGCTACTCATTTTTAAATGATATTCGCTTTTGCTTTTGAAATTGTGTACTTACTTAAATAATTACTATTGGGTAGTTTTCATTATTAGGTACATGTTTATAAAAATATTTCTAAAAAAATATTTTTTCTACTTTTCTATTCTTCTTTCTTTCTTAATATTTCAGGTGTTTGCAGATATAATGGCCGTCAAAGGCTGGACTGAGTTTACCGTAGTTTATGAGGGAGCCGAGCTTCTACCGTACCTCGACAATATTTTAACATATCAAGACATAGACGCGAGGGAGAAAGTTATGATGACCGTGGTACAGCTTCCAGACGGGGATGATTATCGGTAAATAAACTCACTTATTTAGGTATGGAACCTACGTATTATGTTTAATTTCGATTTAGGTCTGCAAATTACTCTGTGACGGTATGCAAAACCTCAATAGGGATTGAGGTGTCAATCCCTATTGAGGGAGTGGTGTGAATATGAGTTATATATTTTTATAAGAGAATTAATTATTGTCTTCACATTATTTATATTTTATAGTAAGAGGTAGTGCCACGCTGTATAAGCTTGCATGCAGCCGAATTGGGCCGGCACGACCGGGGAGGTACCTCTCGCTTACACGAGTCCGGCGTGAAGTGACAGCTGTGCTGTCGCGTTTCGTGCGGTGTGTAAGTAGCCGGTGGTTCATGGAGGTGGGTGGAGAAAGGGGGGCAGCGCATCTGTATAGTCTCTATGCAGATGTCTATGGGCGTCGGTAGTCATTAAAATGGCTACAACTGCTCGTTTGCCCCCCTATACCATAAAAAAAAAAAAATAACTTTTCTATTCTCGCATTGTAATTGAATTAGACAGGCATTCTTGTCTATAAATAGGTATGGACGACTATATTATATAGTTATTTAAACTGTAATGCGTTTCGCCCAAAAACGGTTTTGTTTAAAATTTGGAACAGGTACCTATAGTTTTAAATGTTAAACAATATAATAATATCTTTAGGTAAAATTAATAGATATTATGAGTGCCATTTCAAAACACATCTTATATAGTGTTAAATAGATATTTATTATAATTACAATAAACGAATGCTTAAAATTTTAGATCTCAGTTAAAGACAATTAAGTCCTCAGGTTCACTTAATTACCTTGTGGCATGTGGAATTATTAAATTGCCACAATTTCTGGAACAAGCTCAACAAGTTGGAATCATGACAGATGATCACAGTTTTATTTTCATGGATCCCGATTTCCAAACTATTGACATCGATCCATATAAACATGGAGGCTCTAACATAACTGGTAAGAATTTTGATTTTCGCAGTATTAATTTAGTAGTGATGACACATGATAGTGACAAATGATAAAGATCTAATTACCTTTTAAGCTGTTAGATTTTTTGACAATACTTTGGAAGTTGTTCAAAATTTTATTAAGTCAGTCAATGAGAAGGTAAAAGAAATATCCGAAGAAAGCATTGAAGAAGCTATTGAAGAGAACAGTTTAACCCTAAGTGTAGCATTATTATATGACTCCGTCATGCTGTATACAACAGCTTTGAAAGAAATGGGCTTAGAGGAAGGTGCTGGTACAACTTGTGATAGTGGTGATTCCTGGAATGTTGGTTCTAGTATTTTAAATCATATTAGATCGGTAAGTTGACTTTCAGTAGTTCAGTAGTAGTACTTAAGTAGTCAGTCAGAGTAGTTTTTAATGTTTAGAGTAATAATTAATACAAAACTATGAGGTGTACAACTGGCAGGTGATCGGTCATATGGGTGTTCATTTGAAGAGGCTTACGTCTAGGCTGATGATAATGAAACTAAAATAAATGTGTATAACTGTTTGCAGATGGAACTTTATGGACTAACTGGTATTATAAATTTTGACGAAGAAGGTTTTCGTTCCGATTTTGAGGTTGATGTATTGGAAGTAGTTGGATATGGATTTGAAAAGGTATCTTACAGAATAAAATTTAACTTTCCGTACTTTCCGTTCCGTGTTTGTCCGGGCTAATCTCCAGCACAATTAGAACGATTTTACTTAAATTTTACACATAATATATGCCATATAATATGATATGAATGCCACAGCGGGCGGTGGGGCGTCCTGACGCCAAACGACGTTTGCTTTATTTATGCACTTTTATATAAACGTACGTCAGCAGTAGATACATATTTTTTATGGTATAGGGGGGCAAACGAGCTGTCGGAGCCATTTTCACGACTACCGACGCTGATAGATATCCGCATATAGGCTATACAGATGCGCTACTTTCCTTTCTCCTCCCACCTCCATGGTCCATAGGCTACTTACACACCGCACGAACCGCGACAGCGGATCTATCACTTTACACCGGTCTCGTGTAAGCGAGAGGTACCTCCCAGGTAGTGCCCTTTCGATTCGGCTGCATACAATCATGCAGTGTAGCATGGAAATAAATGAATAAATTTGCAAGAAAATACACACTAATCGTCTTGCCTGTCTAGCTGACGAACCCAGTAGTTCAGCTAATGCGTCATAATAAAAAGATTAAACCAAAAATATTAAACCGACTGGCAATCGAACCTATACAAAGTTTCAGGTACTGATGATGAAGATTAAAAAATTAATGCGCTATGTAATGGTAAGAGGTAGTGCCACACTGCATGCTTGCATGCAGTGTGACACTGTGTGTCGAATTGGGATTCGCAGTGTGTGTCGAATTGGGCCGGCACGACCGGGGAGGTACCTCTCGCTTACACGAGACTGACGTGAAGTGACAGCTGTGCTGTCGCGTTTCGTGCGGTGTGTAAGTAGCCGGTGGCCCATGGAGGTGGGAGGAGAAAGGAGGGCAGCGCATCTGTATAGCCTCTATGCGGGTGTTTGTGGGCGTCGGTAGTCATGAAAATGGCTCCGGCTGCTCTTTTTCCCACCTATATCATAATAAAAAAAATGTTGCTATATAAGCCAATAAATCGCTCTAAGCCCCCTGTGGAAAATCCGCTTTGTATTGAAAAAACACAGCGTATTTTAAAGACGCAAAATAAAAAAAAATATTTATCTTTGAATTTATAGCATACTAAAATACAAACTATGTATCCTATTTGTTGTATATTCCTTTAATTTTCTGAATATTTAGTAATGAGCCCAAGTATCCCGGTTTAACATGAATATTTTTTTTGTGTCTCTGGAAAAGTTCTAATTTGGCGTTTGTTGGTTTTTCCATGCGCATCCATTTCCATATGCTAAATTGTTGTGGATTTCAAAATGTTCTTATTAATTATTATGTTTAAGTATATAGGGTTACTTTTTGTTCCATACCAATACAATTTTATAATAAAGAAGGTCGTGTTTTAAATTTTATCGTCTAATTGTAATATTTTTTAAAATTAAACATCGTTTTGAAATGGTCCTTAAAAATACATCAATAGTTGAACGCACACGAATTGGATCGGCCTCAAGGTCAGTGACGCCGACCGATCACTACTCGCGAGTCACGTCAAGTGGTGACCAAGGAATGGGGGACAAAGTAATTATATCTAATTATTTTTTTTATTTTATATATCGAATGTTCTATTGATTCTGAACCAAACATGAAAATATGGCCAGTGACCAAAAGTAACCCTGTATATCCTTTCGCATACAACTTCCGGTTGCAAATTGTCAGAGAAATGACTTGTATGCACTATGCATAAAAAATATGCGCATGGTTATGGGCGGTATTTTTCAAAAGGCTCCGAATTCTTTTTTATATCCTTGTAATGAAAAAAAATCATTTCATTTTCAATCAAAGTTTTTTCATACTACCATAGTTTTTTTAATGATTATTATTTTGAAGGTATATTTTTAGGTAGGAAAATGGTCTGTAAAGGAAGGTTATACTGAATCTAGAAAGATAATCCCACCTGTTGAACAAGAAGGAAGCGATTCAATGAAAGGAAAACACTTTATTGTCATAACAGCTTTGGTAAGTGAAAAAATATGGTAGCTAATAAGCATCTTTAAAACAATAATATTGATAATATTATTGTTTGTTTAAAACCAAACCATCCAACCAAGGGACAAATCAAAAGTAATAATAAGTTAACATGTAAAATTGAAGCGGCCAAAAAATTGATTTATTTATAAAGGGGACCATCAAACTAGTCTACACACATATTTTATCTTTTTTTCCAGACTGCAATTTTTATTGTAAAACTGCAATTTTTATCGTATAATATTTTTCTTGACTCTTCAAATAATAATATTCCACATCGATCCTGACAATACTATCAAAAAATATTTCCCTGTTGTTCCTTCATACGATAACAGATAAAAGTAAAAAGTCGCTGAAGGCTAAGCGTAGTGAATAGAGATGATGCTTACACAAATCATTGTCCCCATCATAACTTTGCAATCCTAGATGTATGAGGGGCTATGTGCTGGTAGAACAATACAACATCACAGAAACCCCAGTGAACTATGGCACTCTATACGGGAGGCCTAAGTCCCGTAGTAGTGGACATCTTCGGACTTATAATGATAAACGTCATGATGAAATGTTCGTATAAACAATGATATAAAAGCTTGTCCTTTCAGAGTGCTCCTTATGGTATGCTTAAAGAATCTCCAAAAAAACTTGAGGGTAACGACCGGTATGAGGGTTTTGGCATTGAAATTATAGACGAACTGGCAAAAATGAACGAATTCAACTATACATTTGAAATACAGGCGGATGGAGTGTATGGCTCGCTAGACGCTAAAACTGGTAAATGGAACGGGATGATGGAAAAAATAATGATAGGCGTAAATATAATGTTTACTTTTATTGTTTTGTAATGACTATTTTTTAAATTTATTCAATCATTTTCTTTCATTTACAGACAGCCGATTTTGCGATCACCGACCTAACTATTACATCATCGCGACAAAAAGCCGTGGACTTCACCAGTCCTTTTATGAATTTAGGTATTACGATTTTATATAAGAAGCCAACTAAGGAGCCTCCAAATCTGTTTTCATTTGTTTCTCCATTTTCGTATCAGGTGAGATACAAACCTTTGTATTTCTTACTAGCTTCCGCCCGCTGATATAGAGAGATAGTGTCATGATGCATGCGTTTTGTGAGTAGCCTACATCCCATAGAAGTTGAGAAAGAAATGAGGGACTGTGGTAGCCATTAAAGGCTCTAAGTGTTTGTTTGCCCCCTATACTATAAATAATTATGCTAAACATACAAAATAGAGTTGCATTAATATTAGTCATAGATATTGGATTATTGTGTTATTAATATATTATTTTGTAACTGTTAAACACTTTCTCACTATAACACCGCACTATCTCACCTGCGTTTCACTGCACCTGTCACGACATATTATTATCACACCTACTTGAGACAATTCTGCATCGAAACACCGAAATATCACGTCACATGAAATTACCTCGGGACTTCGGCGGATTGCATCTTTATTATTTTATTTTTTATAGCTATATTATATTCAAAAAGTTTTGTTATTGTTTGCTTGCAGTAAAAAGTGTTTTTGATGTTGACCAGGCTTAGTATACACCACAAAAAGTTTCGTTCGAATCGGTCCAGTAGGTTCGGAGATTAGCCCGGACACACGGACAAACAGACAGACAAAAAAAATAAAACACATTTAAATGTTCTAATGCTATTTTAACATCGCCCCCAATTAGCTTTTTGTAAATATATACAATGTAGAGACACACGAATATTACTTATTTTATTTTATTTTATAGAAGGCCAATTAAAAGTTTTCACAGATAAGAAAGTGATGAGATATATACTAGTTAGGCAGTAGAGAGATTGAACATGTAAAATAATGACTTAGAATTATGACAAAAGTTTAGTTATTCTCAAAAAAAGTTGCACTACAAAGTTGTTTTAATTTATATTGTATATATATTGTATAGAATAAACCAATGTCGATGCTCTGTTGATTGTTGTTGATACCTTCTTGTATGTTTTGTTGGCTAGTAACATACGAATTGCTTCAGTAATTAGATTTAACGAGAGTAATATGAAGAAGCTGACATTTCCTAAATGTAATTGCTGGTACACGAAGCTCGATTTTGTTCGTTATCGAGTTCAGGACAGTCCATTACACCATTAGCTAATTTGAACAAAAGTGTTAGTTCAGCGACTTTTCTTCGTTCAATCAAAGAAATTAGGTGAAATTTCTTGCCAGGAGCATGATAATTTGGTAAATTAATTTTTGTTCTAAATTGAATATACCGCAAGAATTTCTTTTAAATTTTTTCTATACGATTAATATAAACGTCATAAATAGGATTACATACTGGTGAAAACTATTCGAGGTGGCACAGTACAGAATTTTTAGTGTTATTATTTTCTTAAAATCAGCGGATGTTCTTAAGACGAAACCTAAACATTATGAAGCTTTATCAACTATATTGTTTATGTGTGTCGAAAAGGAGCTTTAAATCAAAGGTGACGCCTAGATCTCGAACGCTAGTGACCCTGGCTATAGAGGTGTTATTAAATTTGTACTATAGTATATGGGTTTAGGTTTTCGAGTGAAAGTACATACAAAGCATTTAGATATATTCAAATCCAATTTGTTGATAACGCAATAATCATGAAATTTGTCAAGATGTCTTCATATCATCAGCAAATAGATATTGGTGGATTCCTTGGTTCTCTACAGACTTCGTTATGCAGATTTTGCAGACGTTACCCTCCTTTCGCCTTTCTCTTCAATAGATCATTGGAAACTAGCACTTCACACAAAATGACTTCATAGCTGCTATTTAGCTGTGGTACCGTTTGATCGAGAAGTACCTCTGCGATCGCTAGGTTTAGCTACAATACAGCAAAGACCTCTTACTTATTATATTTATACATACTAGTAATCCCCCGAGAAGACGAAACTCGATCTAATTGAAGACTTATAGTACTTTATAAACTACTAAAAAAAACTATTAAAAAAATATTAGCGTTCTGCACTTCTCCTACACAAACTATAAGTGGGCCAAATTTCATTTTCCTCCGTCCGCGCAATTTTCATAATAATGTTCCCGAAGTATTTGCTTCACGTATTACTATATAAATTTACATTGACTGTTTTCATGTTAATATTTTAGGTATGGGGTTGGATAACAGGAGCATATGTTGGCGTATCTATTCTTCTATTTTTGCTCGGAAGATTTGCTCCAGAAGAATGGCAGAATCCCTATCCATGCATCGAAGAGCCTGAAACTTTGGACAATCAGTTCACGCTAGCGAATTCTTTTTGGTTTACATTGGGAAGTGTGCTTACACAAGGCTCAGAAATAGCTCCAATGTATGTATTTTTTATAAACATTGGTTGAAATGGGATACATTTTTAGACTGTCAAAATAAAAATACTGGAACCATATAGGATCACTGCGTATGTATGATAGCTAGATTTCTCCTCAGACCTCGAATTACAAAATTTGACAAGGAATGCGATTTTACAATGCAGTTAAAGGAAAAAACTAACTTTTTACTTGCAATTGCAATTTATAGTTTTATCACGAAAATACCATTACAACTTTATGAGACAGAGTGCACACGCCCGCTAATGTAAATTTAACAGCTTTTATAAGTTATTCTCATAACTTCCGTCGGTATGGATCCCACAAAGTTTGCATATTTTTTTAAAGGTTCTTTTTTATTTAAGTGCAGTATCCACTCGCATGGCGGGCAGCATGTGGTGGTTTTTCACGTTAATCATGGTTTCGTCGTACACTGCGAACTTGGCTGCGTTTTTAACCGTGGAATCAAAGTTCTACGCCATCAAAAGCGTATCAGACCTGGCTGAAAATCCCTACAGTATGACTTATGGAGCGAAAAAAGGAGGAGCCACATTTGGCTTTTTTAAGGTTATTTTTTTCTTACCTCTTTCACTACAAATAAAATTGTTAAAAATGAAAATCCTCATACAAAGGTCTTTGTTTCTCGTATTTATCTAAGTTACATTACAAACAAAAACGATGAAAATTTGCATAAAATACGTCTAATTATATAAAATATGAATAAATAATACTAAATAACTTATTATAATATAATAAAATACTTGATATACTAAGGGTTTTTTGTGAGGGCACGCTATGAAATGCAAAAGAAAATAATGCAAAGAATTTAATATCCATAAAAGAGGAGCTAAATGAATAATACTGATTATTATGATATTAAAGATTCTCTTTAAGTAAACAGATTGTATATCAAACTTAAAGGTTTTGTCTCAGTCGTAAAAGTTGTTAACTGCGAATTATATTATAGCTTTTACCATGAACGGTTTTATTGTATTCAATCCGTCATAACAAATCGCAGATGGACCACATAGGGCGATTCAATGGGTTATTAGATTCCATTTATGGAATGGAAGTATGTCAATAGCGTGTCACTAGATAAAATTATAAAACATATTCCCAGTGGTTTGGGAATTATGTGGTTTATTTCTGGCCTTTCAAGTGCTGCAGGACGTGGGTTTTTTTAATTTTTTGCGGTATGGTTGTGTTTGGTGGAATATAAAATGTTATGTACTATTACTGTGAGAGTTTAGTAAAGGACTAAATTTCCAATTAATTGATATTTAAAGAGATCCTTATGGCCCTCAATAAACTAATTGAAAAAGTAACATCAGAGTATTTCACCAATAACTTAGTTATTAAACCATATAAAAAGTTACTTAAAATGTATTTATAACTTTATATTAACAAAAGTTGAAAGTTGTAATATAATTTGTTTATGGCATCAATTTTTTCGCAAGAAATCTGAGGTTTCATTTTAATAATTTGTATTCAAATATAGCTCCCTCGTGTATCCTAGTTTCTTTGTATGTATAGTTGATGAAATGTATGTCACTGCTTGATGGAAATTCATATTATACCTGTACATAATATACGTTTTTTATAATATTTCCACTTTTTATTAACTTACCTAATGCAGATGATGAATAACCTACCTGATGATAAGTTATCGAAACCTATCGTAAATAATTTAATTTATATTAATAAAAAGTGGTAATAGTATAAAAAATGTATATTATTTAACAATTAAGGTAAAACAATTAATGTAGGTATAACGAATAAATGGCTCTTGTCGCAACCAATTTATATATTTTTATGTCTATTTTTGAGTAAGTTTGAAGTACATCCATATGCACCTCTTTGGGTACTGACCTCCTGGGTTCTACAGAACCTTTTTGTATGCCTTATTGTGTAATAAAAAATGTTATTTTTTTCAAATATCAATCAAATCATAACACAAAATTGTGAAAAGAATACAATTGCGAAGAGTGGGCATGTATCTGTTAATTGACTCGTTTATACGAAAAATAAAAAAAAATAATTAAAGTACATATTTACCTTATGTTCCAGGAATCGGATAATTTACTGTATCAAAAGATGTATAAATATATGGACGATCATCCGGAATTGATGACAGCAACCAACGACGAAGGTCTCGAAAGGTAATAAAAGTTCTCTCGCAATCAAATTACGACGTCAGGATACATTTGTAACAGAATTTATCTTTCCCAGAGTCAAGTCGGAGACGGAAAACTATGCATTTTTAATGGAATCTACATCAATTGAATATGTAGTTGAGAGGAATTGTGATGTAGCGCAAGTTGGTGGTTTGTTAGATAGTAAAGGATATGGAATAGCGATGAAGAAAAGTAAGATAAAAGATTATTTTCATATGCAAATATTTTTTTATAAAATCTGTTACTTCGAGCCCTTTGTTCTTGGATCTTTCAATTATATTATAAAAGTTTTTGTAAAATAAAATTATAGCTTAATATAGCGAAAAATATTAATAAAGCTGTTAAAAATAACGTTTTTATTATCATAGTCTTAGTTACCCATACTTAAAGTGTGAATACAAACATAAAACGATAACTTATGGTGGTTTCTTTTTATAGATTCTCCTTATCGACAACCAATGAGCGAATCTATCTTGCAGCTGCAGGAGCAGGGTAAGATAACACGGATGAAAGACAAATGGTGGAAGGAGAAAAGAGGAGGTGGCGCTTGTGCGGTACATCTTATTTAATTTTAATGATTGTTTTGTCTCATCAAAGTCCATACCTACTGCTCTCAGACCCACTTGGTTGGAATCGAGCAATGGCATGTTAAATTCTGCTATCTATTAATTATTCATACCACGATAATCTTGATTTTATTCCTATGTTTTTCATCTAAAAAATTATGTTTTACGATTGGTATGATTTAGATAATAATATAAATGGGCTTTTGACTCAATGTAAGTCTAGATTGACATAACTGGCTCGATAGATAAATTCAAATAAAAAAGAAGAACAACGAGAAACTGTCGAAAATTAACTTTAAGGCACACTCTCCAAGTATTGGCTCATCCAAGTCTTTCGCACGCGTAATAAAGTTGTGAAGTTCATTGTAGTCATTTTTTTTACCAGGATGAGGATGCAGGTGGCGGCGATGCGCAGCCGCTGGTCCTGGCAAACGTGGGCGGGGTCTTCATCGTCCTTGCTGCTGGGTCGGGGCTTGCAGTCTTTTGTGCGTTCGTCGAAATGGTGTTCGACGTTTGGATCACGGCACATAGAGTCAAGGTTGCAAACTCTTTTCTTAGGAACTACTAACAATTTATAAATTGGTTCGCTTTGTTCCGGCAGGTCTGGTTATAAATACGCTACAATCAGATGATGGTTGTGGTTTAGGTCCACATATTGAGAAAATAATATTTAATTCGCCTACTACAGTTAAAATCTCGTATATTTTCATATCGCTTTAATTAATTGTTATCGAATAGTTAGATGTTGCAAGAAGTAAAATACATAGTTCAAATAAGTATTTTAATATCATTAGGACGGTAAAAAATATTTATTTCAATTTGGGCTCTTTTTTGTAGGTGCCATTCAAAGATGAATTATTAGCCGAACTCAAGTTCATATTCAGCTTCAGTGGTGACGTCAAACCAGTACGACACAGGGAGTCCACCGGAAGTGGTTCTAAGAGCTCCAAAGGCTCCAAAAAAGAAGACGAAGGTCAAGAGGCACGAGATGAAGAATCACACAGAGATGATGATGATAGAAACAATCTAGCTCCTACTCCGCATTCTGACAGGTCCAGCCACTCGCACCACACATGCCATAGTAGACGACAGAGCAACGTCATACAGATGGCTAGAATGCGTAAATATAGCAGACAGTTTTCGAATAAGACAAATTTAAGCGCTCAGTAGGTATTATTAAAAGAAAGCCATTGAATGGTTGATTTAAGAACGTCGTTCCTTCTGATTTGACAAACCTGACCCTAATGTAATGTTTATTTTTACTATTTTTGTAGTCATTACCTAATTATTTAAGGCTCGCGTTATGAAAAAATATGAGCAAGAAGATCATGGCATAGCGTCGAGCGTAATGCTTTACCGCGCTTACATCGATTCTCTTTGGAAAGCCTTTCACTTCAGAATCATGTTCGTTCTTAAGGAGTTAGCTTTCTGAGTTGACATATAAAGTACTATTTGTGTTGTTCATTTATAAAAGGAAATTACACGACTACTCCAACTTTTCATCAAAGCAATTATAAGTTGTTTAATAACTTATAAACAATACCAAAAGTAATTTATAAATTTTATATTAAAAAGATCTGTGTAAAAAAATTAAAGACAAATGTTAGCAATAAATATAATTTTATAATGTGTGGAGTGTTGTCTCTTAATTTTTATGGATTGGGTTATCTTAGCTACTCCCAATATATAAAATAAGTTTATCTACCTCTTTTCAAAGGCGTGGTAGTTATTTACTGTCAGGTAACACATTGCTTTTTCCTGCTCGACCTTTACATATAAATATGAATTTTTCTACGTGTTAGAAAAATTCATTTTTTCATTCGATTATGCTAATAGAGCTCTAGGGATATATTTGAGACGTGAAACCCCAGGGCATAACATTATATAAAATATAAGTACTTAGAACATCACCTGTTAATTATAGACATAAATAAAGGACATGTTATGATAGAGAGTAAGAATCTTGGGGGCAATTTGTTCACTTAATAGGAACTTCGTGAAAGATCGTGGTGCCAGAGGTCAGTGTACGTAACAAGGACGCTGAAATATAAACCTCACAGCTCGTTCAAGATTATGCTAATTTATTATTTTTACAAAGACAAAGCAAACTAAAGCATCCAGGATCTTTTATTAAAAAAAGACAAATTATCTTTTATAATCTATTTTCATAATCTAATCGAGTTCATTTAGTCGATAGTAATTTTCTTTCGTTAAAGGGCAACACATTTGTATAATCTCTACGCGGATTTCCATGGGCATACAAATGTATGGGTATCATTTCTTTTAGTAAAAGAGGTAAAAATTATATAATAATTCTTGTGTAGACTCTACAAATAAGTATTGAAACAGAAATATTAAATCACACAAATACATTTATATTACATAGTTGTTATTTTAGGTCTAATTTATGTAGGGGACATTGACCCCGACATAAATCCCGCCTAAATCAACTAAGACATTTTGGCTTCCGCCCAATCGTTTTATCATTTAATAGTTTTACCGCTAAAACATGTGAGTAACGATTTCGGAGAACCTTTTTTGCTCCGGCTAAGTAACGCTATGAATTAATAAAAACCTTAGGGAATATAATATATTATGAAGAGAAATTTCGACAAAAACAAATGTTGTGACACCTTTACATTACATATTTGTAAATTTTGATTTATTATTAAAATATGGATAAATTCATAATCTATCATATATCGATATCGATAAGCAGATGTCATTTCAGGTTATATTTGTAAGTTTATCGGAAACATGAACAAAAAATCTAGTCTTATCCTGAGTCCCACCAAAAACATTCTGTAAAAAAATTAGCAAATTCTCGATGGAGCTGCTTGTTTATCTCTAAAAAGTAAATCTAGACAAAGTCGTACC
This sequence comes from Calycopis cecrops, assembly GCA_001625245.1. Lineage (NCBI taxonomy): Eukaryota > Metazoa > Arthropoda > Insecta > Lepidoptera > Lycaenidae > Calycopis > Calycopis cecrops. The sequence goes on along the minus strand of LUGF01007826.1, from coordinate 8,441 downwards.
AAGTCTAAGGTTCCTTACTGCGATTTCTTTATATTGCCCGCGTATTGAGTCTCAACATTTACTGGATAAGACTTAAGACTCAACATTCTTTGTCCGTTAGTGGATAAAAGTCAACGGCCAAGTTACACAGTATTAACTATATTAATAAAGAAATAGCAGTAAAGAACTTTAGACATGGCATGACTTTGTCTAGATTTCATTACTTTTTAGAGATAAACAAGCAGCTCCATCGAGAATTTGCAAATTTTTTTACAGAATGTTTTTGGTGGGACTCAGGATAAGACTAGATTTTTTGTTCATGTTTCCGATAAACTTACAAATATAACCTGAAATGACATCTGCTTATCAGATAGATTATGAATTTATCCATATTTTAATAATAAATCAAAATTTAGAGTGTGCGAGAGTGTAGAGACTTGGCTAGTTTTTTTACACAATGTTTTTGGTGGAATTTCATATATCTATTGCGGTAAATCGACATGATCCAGTGATCGGTCTGCTAGTTTTTAATATTAAAATGAAAATATTTATGAAAAAGTTTTTAAGTAAAATAAAATTGGAGAATATTTATTACATAATAAAATGGTATTGCTTACATTTTGAACTAAAACAAAGTTTTATGTACCTACGTAATTCACTCGACCTACATTTAGCGTGAAAACATTGACAAAATATTGCATGGACAATAAAAAGTGGCGGTAAAATTCATTGCAACTGCGTTATACCTGGATTCTGTTCGGCTTGAAATGTGCCATTTGCATCATCAACATTCAGGTGCAGTTTTACGAGTTATTAAAGTTAAATAGCTATTCGAACGCTATTCGATACCTAACTCTTAACTACCGCTTATTTCTTATTAATAATATTGATTAGGTACTTATAATAGGATGTTTAGTGGATGAGTCTATGGTTAGTCATAGACTATAATATACTGGATACCCATACCATAGATGATCATATCTATGATTAGGTACAGATGACATCCTAGAGAGAGATAGAGTGCAATCTTAGCGTAGACTGCGTAGACAGAGTCTCTGAACTGAACACTATCTCTGTCTTCGAATCATAGGTATCATCTGTCAACTCTATTTTGTCACACATGTTCTACTTCCACTTGGCATATTATGTAATGTATATGTCACCGTAAGATTGTAAAAACCGTAAGATTACAAAATAACTCGGAAAATTGTAAACTGTAAATTTTACAGTTTGCTCCGGGAACATTATAAACTCACGAAAAATAATGTGTTAAATTGTAAATGATTTGTACAGTTCACAATTTTCCGATAGTTTACAATCTTCCGAGTTATTTTGTAATCTTACGGTTTTTACAATCTTACGGTGACATATACACATGACAAGTGGAAGCAATGGAAGTATGCAACATAGGAAACTACGGAATTACAGCCAAATCGAGCCAGTACGTTTCACGCTCACATTATACCGCATTAAAAGTGATAGCTATGCTATCTACATTTCGTGCGGCTTAGAAAGTAGCAAGGAGTTGTAAACAGAAACGATCTTGGAAGGAAACTCGTCGGCAATTGTATGGAGATGTTAAGGGGCCCGATAGTCGTCAAATCACTCGCATTGCTCTTTTGTCATCTTATACTTTAAATAAAGGTAATGGGTAGAAATACTTGATTAGGGTTTTAAATAATTTATTAATTATTATATTACTAATACTTGAATTTTATTTTCAAGCTTGCTTATTGCCAGAGGTGG
>LUGF01007812.1:147608-158208 GCA_001625245.1 Calycopis cecrops | reverse complement strand
TAATTGATTAATTGCATTAGTGAAGATAAAGTAGTGTATGCAACTGCATATAACACGGGTATTAAAACACTCGTGAGGTACTATTTTGAAACTCGCGTTCGCTCGTTTCAAAAATTCACACTCGTGTTTTAATACCCTTCTTTATATGACAGTTGCATAAACTACTATTATTTTTGACTTCTAATGAAGCCTTATGTGTTATAAAAAAATATTTATCTCTATAAATATAGAATTCTCGTGTCACAATGTTTGTTACATACTCCCGCGAAATGACTTGACCGATTCTCATGAAATTTTGTGCGTCTGATAGCTGATTCTCAGACCTACTCAGGTCTGAGAATCAGCTAACATCTATTTTTCATCTCGAAATTTCTACTGGATAGAAACTTATACGGGTGAAACCGCGGAGCGCAGCTAGTACCTAATATATAAACATGTCCTTGCTTTATTCATATTTTTGACTTATATTGAGGTAGAGCTCAATAAAACATGCCCGCAGATTATTTCTTTGTCAATGTTTATTCGAACTAAATAGAGCAAAACTTTCAGCCAACTAGGACTGGTAATTAATATGGCGCTGATATTTGACGTGCAAACCATCTGAAACTTATTGATTTACGTATCAATCTGGCTTTGACTCAACAATTGGAGTTCTCCGAGTTATATGATGAAAGTTGGATATAAGTTTTACAATAGCCCGTCGTCTAATATTATGTTCCTCCTCCTGTTAAATTATGCCTGCAATAGTCTGTATATGGTAGTAAAGTTCTATTAATATTTAATGTTTGATCCATTTCTTAAGAAGTAAGTTAGTTCTAAAGAAAAGTAAGCCCTACCAGAATCATCTAGGCGTTAGGGTGCTTCCTGTTGTATTAAACACATGAAATTGTATTAGAAGTAATATAAATTATCTCTTATCGAGTATCGTTAAGAAATCATGATCAACTGATATATTTTTAGTTTTATCAAAACGAAGAGAGGACATAAGTAAAAGACTTTCGGTACTTGAGCCTGATTGATTAGCTTTTTAGAAATTTGGTAAAAATCACATGTACATATTAGTATATTATAAATGATTCAACTTTCCTGAAATCGCATATAAACAGTAACCAGTTGAACATGTACATTGTGCATGTACAAACTTAGTCATTTCGTTTGTAGTGATTAATTTAAAGCAGGTATTAAAAATGACACTTTAAAAATTGTACTAATACCTACGTATAAACGAGTATTTCACAAAGAAAATCCTTTAAACGCTCCTGACAAGCCACTTGATCCGGATTTGCGCATAGTGAAGAGCTTAATTAAAATAATTTCGTGCGATGCCTCGAGCTCGGAGTTAATCATCACAGCAGTCGAAGGAATATCCAACATAAGCTCTCGTGTCCGACAAACCCGCGCCGCTTAGATTGTGCTTATTGTTATGAAGCGGTGGTATTTCCTACAGCCTTTATTTGTATTATATTCCCGAACAGTCGTTCCGGCGATAATAAAACCTTGCGTACCCAACATAAAACTCATTTTCATGATCCGTAGCTTTATACTGGAGGACCCTCTTTGACCCTTTTGTTAAAACATCAATAGAATTCTTTCGTTTGGAAATTTAATCATTAATTCCAATTTAGCGTTTGTTGAAAGCTTAAATCATTAAGTAGATATGATTTCGTCGAATTTTCGAGGACTTTAAAATTGCTTTGTCAGTTAACTACGTAAATGCGTTGGTCTATATTTCGTTTATATTATCCTAAACGATTAACAAATTAGACATGAATGATAATTTAAACATGTCTTTTGTTATAAATAGCAGATGATGGTATAGTTTTCATAAACCTATTTCTGATCCTGTCGTTCCATTCAAATTCTTTCATTTCTCTTTTCAGTAGCAATGCATTAGCTAGCTGGAGATTTCTACTAAATTTCCCCCAAAAAAAAAACTATATAATTAATATAAGAATTTTAATAACAGAGTTAAGAATTATTCATTATTTGTTCGCTGTACATATGCTACTCTATTTTAGTCTACTATATAAATTCTAAATTAACCACGGTATAATTCTTTAGGTTCTTAAGGTTAACTTTAATAACCTTAACTTAGTTACATGATAATCTTAAGATACAATTCTACCAAGTTAAAGTTAAGTTATCACGAAATATGTGTAAAAGATAAAGTCAATGAAATAAAAACCTATAGAACACAATACATAAGTAGAGTGCGTATGTATTACACGAAATAAAGTTTAGAGTCTTTTCTTCCCTGTTTCGGTAAATACGTGTTCTTTATCCGTTTTCCTGTGGGTTTTAATGAAGGAATTTTGCCGCTCTCACGAAAATGCTGCGATTCGATGGAATGACGTTAGTCCCCTTAATTGCGTCGTTACTTTTTTGTTTGTTTAGATATCCCACTTAATTGAAAAACGCTCGTCCGCACACCATTAATAAACCAACCTAGGCAACACTTGGTTTGATTCGAATTCACTTGCAATTATCGCGTATAAGCATAACTGCGGAGAGTACTTTAATAAGAGAATTGTAGTTGGATTCTATTTCCAGCAATCCCTAAATATATTTTTAAATTTTTTTCAATCAAAATATTGTTAAATGGTATGCTTGCTTAGATTAGGTTATTGAGTGTAGCAGATGCTTGAGACATGGTTAATAATTGATTTTCGGCTATGATTAGTATTATTATTATCGTCTCTCATGTGGTATACGATACAACTTGAGCACACACAATACACTCTGAAATGTGATATTGTATCTACCTGACATAATTATAGAATAGCAACGTTGATTCCGGCGATGTTTCATTAACACCCCCTCGATTGCATATGGTTCTACATTATATATATATTCACCATTGATCTATATCTTCTATATATTATCTTAATCTATATATAAACCAAAAAACCAGCTAAGTGCGAGTCGGATTCGCACACCGAGGGTTCCGTACGAACGAAAGATATAGGGCGACATTTTTTTACCAGAAAATAAAATAACTCGGATTTTCATAGCATTTGTATGAACGACAAAGTTGTATTTACGGTTTTTGATAATATCTCAAAACTAATAATGATATCTCATTTCGCTCAAACCAATTTTCGTTGATAGTTTTCATTGACATCTACAGCATATATAATTTTTAGATGTCGCACTCTCGTATTTTAAAAGTTAGGGGGGGGGGGAGGGCAGTCATTTTTCCACTTTGGAAGCGTCTATCTTTCAAACCATTGATTTTCACGAAAAATCATTTTAGTAACCTTAATGTCATTTGAAGATCTTATTCACAGACACCCCCCCTCACATATAGGTTCGATGAAAAAAAAAAATATTTTTAAATTCATATCTAGGTATGTAGTATCCGCTTTGTTGTTTAATTTAATTATAATATATCATCATAATACATGAACTTACAAAGTATCAACTACGAAGGCCCAATATTTTCGAAAAATAATCGTTGTGACATACGGGCCGACGGACAAACGAACAGATAAACAGACAGACATGATGAATCTATAAGGGATCCGTTTTTTGCCATTTGGCAACGGAACCCTATAAATAGAACCCCCAAATGTGGTAACATGCGATTCTAATTATTTTTTCGCGTTCATTGCTTTACAAACTAACAACAAATCTTTCTTCAATATTTTTGAAAAGATAGGATTCCTTGAGCCGAAAAACCCCTAATCTGTAACTTTCATGAAAATCGTTGGAGCCGTTTCCGAGATCCTGATTACACATATCTAAATATACAAGAATTGCTCGTTTAAAGATATTAGATAGAGTGCAATTGCTTGAAAAAACGTACAATACTTTATTATAAAGTACCTAAGGGTGGCAACCCTAGTCACAACGTAGGAGCTAATGCGTGGGCCGTAGCACATGGAAACAATGCTACGAGTGAATTAACAAAGTCTACATTTGGAATGTTTTTTCCATTATTACTATGATATAATATTAATATATTATATGATATCAGTTTACTATGATATTACTATTTCAAAATATATTCTTATAATACGCCGTTGTAAGATTATTAATTTTAAAAAGCTTAAGCTTCATAAGTAGGTACTTTAAGTAGTTTTTGACTGCATAATGTTAATAAATATTTTTAAATATAAAACAATTACGTATAATTTAGTTTTAAACCTATCCATGACACCTTACATGGATACATGGGCGTAGTAAACAAGATCAAAGATAAAAGGTAAATAAAATTGTCTTCAAGGGAGATAGGTCGGAGCTAGCGGGCAATTTTATCTGTGCAACATGTCGGTCGACTATACGCGAGCGGCTAACGTGCCTAAGGCATAGCAATTCACTTTACGTAACGCGACATATATCACTATCACAACATAGACCGTTTATTGAAACAAGTCGAAACTGTATAATATTGCTTCTACGACGCTTGAAATTCACACAGTTCGCCGTGCTCTACCTCATTTCTATGTAACTGAATCTTAAATTGTATCTTTTAGTCATAATTGAATGAAGCATTGATAACTTTGACATTATATTACATTATAACTGTGTATCTTCTATACATATAATAAAAAAGTAAAATTCGTGTGTTGAAGATTGAATATGTTTACGAAAAACTAATTGGGGCCGATGTTGAAATATTATTAAAACACTTTTCAATGGTTTTTATTTTTTTTGTCAGTCTGTTTGTCCTGGCTAATCTCCGAAACTACTGGAGAGGTTTGAATGAATCTTTTTGTGGTGTATAGATATTAGATATTAAGCCTGGTCAAGATCAACATCACATCACTTTTTACTGCGGTAATACTGCGCTAATTCCTACGGGAAATCGGAATTTCGGCACAATGCAAGCAAACAATAACAAATCACTTTAATAATTATAATATTACTACGCTACGTGAACGAAGTCGCAGGCACCAGCTAGTAATACATATATGACATTTAATAATAATAATTCTTATAAATTGGATATGCGTATATCCTTCACCGAAGTGATGGATTAGTATTAAATATGTATTTATGATATAAATTCTGACGTAGTATATTATCTATACATGTAATAAAACTGTAGAAGACGTCATTTTGTCTATGTCTTGTGCGGTTTTCACGTAAAAACTACTGGACCGGCTGTTATATAGGTTTTAGTCCTCGATAACATAATGGCTATAATTTATCAGTATATATAATGCTGCAGTTGGTATCTCAACTTGAAATACACTTATGTAGGGCATAATAACGAATTCATAATGACAATTTGGCCATGACAACATATTTTGACAAAACAACAGCTGTCGGGTCAAATAGTCTATTATACGTATGTAGATATTATCTAAATATATATACGTATGTAGATATTATATACTTACTAATTTACACATTATAGCAGGCGAAATGGAATTTTCATGTTTTGCTTATGAGGTAAACCCGCTGACATTATGTAACCACTGTAGATCAAATTTGTTATAATTATATTTTTTTTGTTTCTATTTTTCATAATATATGTAATACATACTTCTTTTATTTTAACAATTCTATTATCAAATTTAACTTTTCAAATACCGAACTTTTTTAAATTTTCCATACACTTTTTGTGAATAAAAAAAATGCCTGTGAAATGTGTATAAAAATAATAGGAAAATAGATATGTTAATAATCAGAAAACCTGATAATATTATCAAAGTATCTACTGATTCTAATTAATGCATAGAATAATAGCAAAAATAAACTGCTACTAAAGTTCGTGTGATAAAATGAAAAATCAACAGTTTGGTTTTGGCTTAACTTGATAGCGCGCGTATAGTTTTTTTTTGCCTCATCTTTTGCATAAACAAACTACCAAAATGTAAAATACTATTTGCTTTCAATCTTCTTCAATTTAGAGAGTTGGCACGAAAACTAGTGAAAACCGAAAATCCGACTTCGTTAGCCCTCCGTTCAGCTCGCCATTCGCTCAGTTCTTTTGAAGTCTTTTATTAAAAACAAATATGCTCGTGGAAAATCAAGATAAAAAGGATTCCGTTGAATGGGCACTGCATGTGACGTTACAAGTCACACACACGCATATGTGTAAAAGCGGCGTGTTTATATAAAAAGGACAAGGACAGACAGGAGTGTCCAACTGTGATTTAAACATAACTAGGTTTTTTAAGTAAATGTGGTATTTTATTACAAGTGGTATTTTATTACAACTAATAACTAACTAAATAACTTACTCTCTCGACAATCTCATCAGAAGATTTCATACCCGTAATATAATATATTTGAAACGGCACCGATTTTTATGAAAATATGGGACACAGACTACTTACATTTTGTTTCTAAAACGGCAGTATTTTGGGCGGGTTGTTCGTTTAAACACACGCTTTTCCACATTTATTCGATTGCGTCAGAAGTGGGTTTTTCTTTAAAAAATTAATGTACTTAATGCTATTATCATTCAAAATTATTTATAGAAATACTAGCTGCGCCCCGCGGCTTCGCCCGCGTAATCCCTCAGGAACATTTTTTCGGGATAAAAGCTATCCTATGTTACTTCTAATACCTCTAAGAACATGTGTACAAAATTTCATGATGATCGGTTGAGCAGTTTTCGCGTGAAAGGGTAACAAACAAACTTACATTCGCATTTATAATATTAGTATGATGTTATGATAATTTATATTGATCTCACTCTTGACGATATAATTACAATTTAGTAAATTAAAGTAGTGTGCTACGCTGCAGCCGATTTTGTCTTTTGTTTTTTGTTGCCGATTGGGCCGCTACGACAGGGTAGCAGTGCTGTCTCTTTTCGTGCGGCGTGTAAGTGGGCAACGTATCTGTATAGCTTCTCTGTGGGTGTCTATGGACGTCAGTAATCATAAAAATGTCTCTTTACTGACCAACTTATTTTGGCCTAAAATGAAAATTCAGGCTTTAAATATTTATATATCACTATTAAATAAACCAATAAATAATACATATACCGGTGGCCGCCGCATGAACTTTGTTTTTTACTTTTGCAAAACCGTAAAAGTGCCAACAACAACTGCGCCTGCAATATTTCTGGTCACTGGATTTAACGGTGCACGAACAAACATATCTCATACACACGTCACCACACCGACGTCAATAGACCAATGTGTGAATTTTTACTATCATCGTCCACATCCATTCACTAAAAGGACCTGTCATCATTGTGTGATGAACAACGAAACTTTGACTTGCTTCGAACAAATATACCTCTGCAATAGATAATATACAGGGTTATTTGTAAAACACCAGCAAGTTCTCAGATACACATATCTAGCAGATTTAACAAATACATTTGTTATACGAGTTTTCATACTACGCTATTTTATTTATTCATACAAAAATAAAAATGAATTTAATTTCGTCCGAGCGTTACAAGTGCATTGCGTACATTCGTAAGACAGGGTCAACAAATCTATTCATGCTCAGCTATTGCGGGGCCCGAGTGGGACTTACAAATTTCACCACAGTTAAATTAAAAGCTTAACAAATAATTTAAAATTAATCTATTGAAAGTCTTAGAACAAATCTTGTTGTAAAAATTGCCAGTTATCTATATCTGCGAGATTGCTGCTGTTAAAAAATAACTCTATATGTATAACGATATAGACAATATACACTTATCTACACAATTGATAATACATAATAATTATACTTACTCGTATTGTAACAGTTAAACATTCGAAACATTTCGAACTTAATAAATGGCTATCTAAGAAATCAGGGTCCCAAGTGGACGTAAAAACACATTTTACGTCCTTCCAATTTCACTAATTTCATTTGACGATAGACAATAAAGCCGCGATTAGATTGATAGTGGAGATTTAAAATCGAATAGCAGATAGCACGTAAAATGGTCCCGTATTACGGTTGCGTCTCGGCGATCGCGTAATGGAGAATATCCCGGGGAAGCCAAAAGCGATCACGCTTTATGTCGCTATTCCGTTTTTGTCACCGTTTCGATATTGCTACAACAGCATAAATGTGCTTTCACGTCGAATGTGATCGCTTCTTCTTTCTTTACTATTCAAAATGTTATGCTTCAGATGTATGCTTGGCTTTGATTAACAATATACTACGCTTATATTGTGTGTATGTTACAACAATAAATCTGCACGCAAGCTTCATAACGGCGTAGTCTAAATATCACGATCTTTACTCACTTATCTAGTAAGAGTTAGTGCCATTATGCTTTGCAGCCGAATTAGGCGGTTACGACCGGGGTAAAATCTCTCGCTTATATAAAACCGGCGTAAAGTCACAGCTATGCTGTCGCGTTTCGTTCGGTGTGTGTTTCCGAAGGCCCGCCCCAAGAGGAGGAAGGTGAACGAGGGCAACGTGCATAGCCTTGGTTGTGTAGATGTTTATGTGCGTCGAGAGTCATTGAAAGTCTTCGACGGATCGTTTGCCCACCTATGGCATAAAAAGACACTTGCCTTATTTCCTCAATATTCATAACTCTCTTCATACAAACACGGCGTGTATGTATGTAAACAAATCGAAAGGATTTAATTTTCGCTGCAATTTCATGTTTATATAAAGTTTTTATTTATATGCACGACATCTGGCTCGTATTTATAAGTAGATTTATGTGTACCTACTATACAGTTTGAACTTTTTATTTGTACATTGTATGAATCACGGATATTTAATATTTTTGTTACAAATATCAAAATGTTTGTAATCTAGCTGTGTACCGTGCATAGCATAGAGTATAGACACATGATTCGTTACTGAACAAAGAAGCTAATTGGCTTTAGAAAAAAATACTGATTACGTCATAAGCTACATGTGTACTGATTAATTCGAGAGAAATCCACCACTGAATGTTGTTTGTCCGATGCTCGATGAACCTCAGATATTATTTTAAATTTTATTTTCCTTAACGATGCCCTTGCTTCGAGATTTGTTCTGGCTGCCTCTTTACGTTCTTTGATGTCATTTCAATTAGAATTATACCTACTATGATTTGCAATCTGAATAATAAGCAAACGAGCAGTCGGCGCCATTTTCATGAGATGCCCAGATCCACATAGATATTACATAGATGCGTTGCCCTCTTTCTTTATTCCTTCTCCATTGGCTACCGATTACTTACACACCGCACTAAACTCGACAGCTGTCATTTGACCCTCGTGTTGTGTAAGCGAGAGGTACCTCCCAAGTCGTGCGGCCTAATTCGGCTGCAAGTTGCAGCGTGGCACTACCTCATAATAAACATTTTATTTAAATTAACCGAATTTCCAGTTTATAAAAGTTTATAGGTACGTAGTTTAAGTATTTCGGCGAATATTTTTATTTTAAAAAAGCAACTAAGATTTAAAGTCTGGACTAGCTACTTAGTTTAAGTATTGTTTATACAATAGTAATAGTACAATGTGTTTAATACCTATTTAGGAATGATTTATCTGTTAAATCCATTCTCTTCAAGAATTTTGCGTGTCCTTTTTGTACGATACTTTACAAATCTTAGAAACTTCAAATACAAGACCAACGTCCAAATTCTGGTAGAATTTATTTCTTTAAACTTTATAGAAGTTTTGAAACAGTATAATCACAGAGTCGCTCTACAAAACCACAACTTTGTCTTTCTTTTTCTTTCATTCGGTCCTTTGAATGGAAGAAAAGAAATTATTTCTTTATATCTAACAGGGCGTAAAAGTTTTTTTACTCACATTTAATTCAATCTTACTAAACTAATTTAGGTGAAATATTTGATCTTTCGTAGGCCAAGGTAGTGTCCAAAACACAATTAATAAGGATTCGTTATCTTAAATCTCTCTGTCGCAACAGATATCTTGCAAACTTTCTAGTGTCTACAAGTATGATATACTTATATCTGAGGTGGCTCGTGGCGCTCTTTTAGGGATGCCTATGATGATAATTATGACGATGATATCTGAAGTCAATCCTTGAATGTTGCTTATAATAAAGCATAGGGGCTATAATCGACTTTTGTAAAGCTGTATATTCTCGTAGAGCGCTCACGATACTAACATATACCTAAAACATGCACTTCTAGATTAGTGTTGTAAGCAGTAGGTACCATTGCAGCTGAATGAGGCCGGCACGGCCAACATGTACCTCTCTTACAAAATACCGACCTAAAAGGAAGGTAATTCTATAGTGTTTCGACTGCTTGTAAAATCTGTTTAGTAACTTTTGTTACTAACAGGGCGAGAGATATGTTTGATGCTAGCCTGTCACTGGTGAGATCCTCTTGTTTGTAGTCCGGGACGCTCTAATTGTAGCGTCTGCGGGTACGCGCAGGGGTGTGGTCGGTATAGCACCCCAGAGTGTCGAGTCCGACATGAGTCTAGGGACCACATGGGCTTCTAGATATTATTCGTAAATCCCTGTGTCAATAAAAAAGGTTGTGCAATTTAGCTGAATGAGGATAAGGATGATCTCGTAAATGTGGCCTGTTCATTAGGTGCTATGCGATGCTTTTTATACTAATAACTTTGAATAGTTTCCTACATATCTGACAGAATCTTATTCAACCTCGTAATAATTTGTAAAGTAAATAAATAGATTTCAGTAATGTGTAAATAACCGTATATAAAGTCCACAACTCTCATACATAGTCATTTGTATATGCAAATTTATT
>LUGF01007812.1:128007-147252 GCA_001625245.1 Calycopis cecrops | reverse complement strand
GCTACTTAAATAAATTACAAAAACACACTCTTCTTATTTCTCATCTAGCTACTATTCTAAAACTTAAGTTATAATTTGAAATAGAATGCCGACGTGTCTCTTGCTTGTCTTCCTTATCCAGACAAAAATAAATACAACAAAAAAAGGAGCTATATCGGCGCAGCCATTTACGCATGGTGCCTCGATCAAGAGAAATTGAATTTTCTAAAATAAATATGTAGTAATCTTTCATTAAACAATTAAAAAAAAACGGAAAAGGAAAATTAAAAGTCCTACTAATATTATAAAGGTGAAAGTTTGTAAGAATGTTTGTTACTCTTTCACACAAAAACTACTGAACGGATTTTCATGAAACTTTACAGTAACATAGCTTTCATATCAGAATGACATAATAAGTTAAAATTTTGAATCATATTTGATGTTCGAAATCCACGCGGGCGAAGCCGCGGGCGGAAGCTAGTCCTCAATAATCTTGTAAGTCTTTTATTGAATGTTTAGTAGTTTATGAGAATTTGGTGTAGGAATGGCCTTGTAATGGGTTAATGCCTTCCATTGGAACATCTTCACTAGAATCTATGCTAGAATCTTCATCAGAGGAATCGGATGTGTCCCCTGTAAAATCAATTATAAATTTATCTAACTCTATATCTATTAGTCTATCTGACTCGAAATATTTTTCCTCTAATTTTTCAACATGTTGACATACATTGAACCATTCTTCTGAGGTTACAGTTCTAAAAGCCGCCTCGGTAATGGCTTTTATGTCACTAGGAGCTTGAGCAACATTTTTTTCAGCAATGCGCCTCCTCACAGTCGTCCAAATCTTTTCTATGGGATTTAAATCGCAATGGTACGGCGGTAAACGCAAAACCTCATGACCATGTTCATTTAATATCTGATCTATTTCGTACTCTGGGTCCCTTTTGTGTCTTTTGATCAGCTCAAACAATTGCGGTTTCGTCCAACAATCGTCGAATTCTATTTTATTTTTAGTAAGCCACTCTTGGAGTTCTGCTTTTATATTGCCCATTGTAGGCGTTTTGTTTACCTGTGTGCAATGGTATGACGCATTATCCATCACTACAATGCAATTCGATGGAAGGTTAAGCACAATATTATCTTTCATCCATCGTATAAAATTTGAGGAGTTCATGTCATCATGATAGTCACTCGATTTGGATTTAGACTTGAACAGCAGCAGTCCGTTTTCAATAAACCCAGTTTTACTTCCAGCATGGGCTATCCATCTTGCACCAACGCTATCAGAAGCAAGAATACCCGGCATTTCCTCAGATTACCAACATTTTGGAAGATGGTATGAAGCATGTATGTATGTTTCGTCAAGATAAATGACAAGTCGATTTTCTTCTCGACGATTTTTGCGCAGCCTCATAATATATCTTGCTCTCCATGCAGCTATAACGCTGCGTTCTACCAATACTTTCCGTTTATGTTGGCATTTTTTGTATTTGTAGCCCATAGTCTTTAAAATACTTCTCAACGATGTTCTGCCATACTTGAAATCAATATCAGCTTTCAATTCCAACTAAAGTTTATTTATGGTAGGAATCTCCTTCCTCACGACGTAAAACGATTGAATGATATTCCTAATAGCGCATTTATCAAAATCGTCTAAATCATCGATTTTCTTTTTGCGGTTCCTTGTTTTTCCCGGGCTAACAATTTTTGAACTCGAAGCTGCTGCAACATTACTCTCTCGATTTATTTGGGTGACAGTCAGTTCAGAAACCCCTGTAACAAACTAACAACAATGATTACTAAGTGTACATAATTAATATTTACGTGATATTAATAATTACTAAAAAAAAGGTAATAGCATATCCAGATAATGAGGGGAGTTTAATTGTTATGGCAGCCTTAATAATTACCTGTCAAATATGCAACGCGGGCTCTGACTTTAGAAAAAGGCACCGTTGGCCCGTTATTGTCTCGTTCTTCTTCACAAGCACGTTTGACTTTTAAGATAATATCTCGACCAGCACTTTTAATCACTTTTGTCATAATGATGGCTATTATTTAAACTCAAAATGAATTAAAACACGGACGTCGACATACACTCTTCAAACCTGACGTTAACGACAAGACGGCGGACAGTTAGTTCCAATTTCGGCCGCGCGCAAAGATATCTTGCGCGCACTCTACAATTCCAACCACTGTTCATGACAATCATAATAGAATTTAAATAATAATTAAATATAATTTTATTAAGTTTCGGTTTCGGCCGAAACTGAGAGCGAAGTTGAAAGTTCGGTTTCGGCTGAAAAACTGTTTCGGTCGGTCACTACTAAAAATTTGTGTTCGACCGAAATCGAAACCGAATTGCGGCAGTCTCAGTTTCGGCCAAAACCGAAACTTCTTTACAAGGATAATATTTTGAGGGAAAATTAAAGAAAATGTTATTCTAATCAGTCAGTCTTCATTGTTTTCTCTGTAAATCACATAGAAAAGCAGTATTATTTTTTACTAAATGTGTAATAAGAAATGTTGAGAATTGGGATTCTCCTCTGACCACACTTAGGGTAGGGTGGGGCAAAGATCCGCAATTTTAGGTTTCAACCTTTTTTTTCATCTAATAAGTAAAAGGTCCTGCAGGTTTTGGCTTCACTGGAAATCTTAATTTATGTGCTACAATATACCATTTTATTACTAGCGAAATAAGCACCATTTAGGAAAAAAAAGGAAAGGTAGACAACCTTGCCTTTGCGGACCTTTACCCCACTGTTTGGGGTAAACGTCCGCAGATGCGGGGCAATTGTCCAAAACAAGAAACAGTTGCAAAAACAAGAAATGCGCATTTGGCCAAATTATTGTCCATAGATCGCCTTTCAAAACCTGAATTATGGAATTGAACCAGTAAAAAAGTAAGTAAAGCGTATAATTACATGTTCAACTGAACCTGCGGATTATTACATCAAAACAAGTAAAAAGAATTCTAACCTCATTGTTTTTGTTGTGCCGGTCGGACACCATGTAACTTTTGTGAGTCGTCTTCTATCAATGTTGCCAGCATAAAAATGTGTCTAACCACGACAATATTAAGCGATCATTTTAAATTGACGGTGCGGATAATTTCCCACTGCGGATTTTTGCCCTACCCCACCATATACTGAGAAGAGGCCCCTTCCGGCTGGGGGCCCGTAGCATTTTGCAGACTTGTCACTCTCTGTAGTTATTCCACTGGTTGTGTCGTTGTGCCTCAAAAACACTCACAGTAGGTATTTATTTTAATAGATAGACTCTTATATTATTAAATATAATAAAAATAAATCACTTTTATCTTTAGAACAAAAAACTTAAACTTCTTAAAAACTCAATTTGACACTGTATTATTCAGTCAAAAAAGAAAAAAAAAACAAAGCTATACGACTATATTAAACTATAAATTAGTATCACTCTTAGATGAAGTATACATTATATATAATCTAAGATATCACTACATACACACACCGGCAAAATTAGGGGAACACAAAGAAAAGATCGATTTTTTCTAATAATTTATATTTTATGATTATTTTAGTGTTACGCAATAATTACTTTGCTTCAAATTAACCAAAATCAAAACAAAAGTAAGCAACGTACTCAGCGTACTCAATGAGTACGATTTTGAAAAATTAAAGGTATATTACGAAAAATTTACATGTAAGAATTTTCACTGTGAGATTTCATACAGTACTTTTTTTCACAAAGCTTAAAATAATTATCCCACTTCAAATAAAGTATAGCCCCCGTGGGCTCTTATGAGGGCTTCTATACGCTTTCCCATGCTCTGAATGAGGCCATCGATTAATTTTCACTCCCCACTCCCTCTTTCGCTAATGCCAGTTTTAACTCTTCAACGGCCTGAGAGCTGGATTTCGCTGTTGAACTCGTCTTCCCAGAACATCCCAGATGTGTTCTATCGGGTTCATGTCCGGTGATCGCGCTGGCCAGTTCATTTGAGTGATACCGACCTCAACGAGGTACCTACTCACCATACGAGCAATGTGGGGACGCGAATTGTCTTATCAAAATTGCGAAATTTTGGGCTATAAATAGGGAAAAAGACATGAAATGCGGTTCTAAGGTATATGTAACATATCGGTGTGCAGTAAAAGATCCATTTCCAATAAGCACTAACTCTGTGCGAGCTCCCAAACATATGCCACCCCATACCAGCACTGATCCTCCACCATACGCCACCGTTTCTGTAAAACTGGCTAGGTTACATCGTTCTCTTCGATACCTCCTGATCCTTTCCCTCCCATCCACGAAATTTACTCAAAATCAGCTCTCGTTGGTAAATAAAACGTGACTCCACCCGCTTGTCCAATATCGATGCTCACGAGCAAATGCTTATCTTGCTACACGATGAGCTTGTTTGGGTGCTTTCGTTGGCATAAAAAACCTTCGTCCCACACCGTTATGACGTCTCCTCACTGTCCGCTCACTAACATTGACATTACGGACCTCGGCCAAACAAATTCGGGTCTAAACAGCGGTCTATCGACGATTTCTTAAGGCTTGTAAGTTTATAAATCGATCATATTAAGCGATCATCATCACTTGTTGCCCGATTTCTGCCAAGTCCTCGTCTCCGCTTATAAGATCCCGTCTCTCTATAGCGTTTTACAATGTGACGGATCACTGCTGTCGATACACCTGTAGCTTTACTTACTGAGCGGCAGATGTGCCCCTCTTTGATCGTGGTTACGGCCCTAGCCACCGAAGTTTCTGGAAAATCACTCACATCGTATCAGGATAGTGTACACAATTCAAAAATAAACACTGGAATGAACCACAGTCCCTAAGCACAGCTTTCGCCAAAAATGTTATTAGAAGCAATTGAAACGCTAAGTACCAGCAAACTCATAAAGACCCATAAAACCTGCCCACACAATTAAAATTCTTGTCATTTGAAATTGAACAAACTTCTAACGAGCTTATTAAGGCATTAATAATAACCATTTTTCAAGATAAGCGATAATATTGAAAAAAAACGATATATTTTTGTGTTCCCCTAATTTTGCCGGTGTGTGTAGTATAAAACAAAGTCCCTTTCCCCCTCTGTGTATGCTTAGATCTTTAAAATTACGCAAGATGTTTATGGAGTTTTTTATTTGATAGAAAAATTCAAGAGGAAAGTTTATATGTATAAGAACATCGAATTTAATTCGTGCTAAGGCGTGGGCGAAAGCTATTAAAAAACTTTGGACCCCTTTTTACGAAAATTGCGCGGACGGAGTAATACGAAATTTGGTACACTTATAGTTTGTGTAGAAGTGCAGAAAGACAATGCTTTAAAATATTTTAATTAAAAAAAACGAAACCCACACTACGGCACGCACACAGTGCTTGAAGTCGTTTCATACACAAATTGAGTACCATAGTTACAATGACAACATGTCATAAAATGATATTTAGTTTGTAATTAAGAAAGGGTTTTACTTAGATCGAATATATCACTAGTACCTACTAATTAATGAGACATAACGATACCTACATGAAATTATTAGTAATTAATAACTTTAATTAATCCGTAATTGTCGGTAATCGTCATTTTTCATTTGTATTAATAATTAAACAATCTTATATTATAGGTAAGAAACAATAAGTTTTATCAACATTTTCGCCTATCTGATTGCTTCTTCTGTCAGAATAAATTTATCCAGAAGCAACACTAAATAATTGTTGACTGGAAACACTCGTCGGTTGGTGGAATCAAGACATCAAGATTTTAGCGTCATCGTTTCAAAGACAGAAATGGACTAGAATCCCAGTACGGATAAATATCAGAACTTCTCTGTAACTTAGGCTCAGACAAGAATCCTTGAACGGTTTGCTTAACTTGTTGTGATAAACAATCACTGTTCTCCGCACCTGAGGTTTCGATTAATTGACAAGTAGAGTTATCGTGAGCCGAACATCACATCGCGAAAACTCCCGAATGCACTTTCGGTTTCGGTCGTAGTTTCGGCAGGTTTGTCGCCGAAAACGAAACCGAACATTCTGTCGGACACTACTAAAAGTATAATAGGAATTTTGATGTTTTCTTACTTTCTCTCTTGTTAGTTGGCACTTGGCAGCTCTCTATCTATTTTTATATTTTTCTTAGGCACTGGTGTATTTCTGTATGAACATTATTAGCCCAGAAGACCCCTGCTAGATATAGGCCTTTGCAATGAACACCGAGAGTACTGATCCCCTGCAACTTGCATCTATTATGGACTGGATCTGGTTGACCGTTGATCAAAGTATCTTACTTATAGGCCTTGCGAGCCCTTTTGTTCTGAGTACCATCTAGCCTTTCAATGGCGGGTCCTAGAGGCTCACCTGAAGTCACAAATCCTTTCACAAACCCTCACTGAAGTCCTTCCAACGAAAACTGTAAATATTCCACTGCGCTACTCCAACGAGTTTATCTTCCGTCCAAGATCTGTTATTTCACAAATTAGAGCTGTAAATGTTATTTTAGATATGGATCGGGGAGCCTTTTGTCTTTTGGGGATTTAAGTCAGACATTGCGAAGCCCCTTTTAGTGACGTACACTGGCTTTGGCTGTCGACATTTCCCTATTTACTTCCGAACGTAGACATTCCCATCTCTAATATATTGATTACAGATATGGATCGGGGATATCATCTTATTTGCCTGAAGTTGAGTCAAGTCTCGTGAAGCCTCGTTAAGTGATATTTTACACACGGCGCGGGCGTTACGCTAACTTTGACTTCCTGTCGCCATTTCCCTGTTTACTTCGCGTAGTACGTTCACATCTCTAATATGTTGTGCCTCTGTACCATCCCCTCCATCGCTACAGCAATTCTCAACATGGCCTCTGCCTGCACGGATGCGGCCTCGGACAACTTCCTCAGGGACTCCGCCTGTATGAGCGCAGCCTCGGCGTTCTTCGATATAATACCGGCCTTTTGGACCTCAGCTTTTGCGCGTATCAGTTCCGCGTCGGCGCGTTTCTTCTCCACGTCTATCAGCCATTTGGGGTACAGACCTACAAACAAAAATATCATAAATATCATTATATGATGGTGCTGCTAATGATGAGGATTGTTTTCGCCCCTGTTTATGGGGAATATTGCAAATGGAAAGCAACAAAAACCCTTATTGAAGATAAAATAAAGAAATATACCTACTATTTTGTGTCAACTATTTTTTTAGCAGGTTCTATAGCTACATTAGCTACATTACAAGCGAATGGAGAACATGGAGAACCTCTCGCTAATATAAAACGATGTTGGCATCCTGTACAGTAGTAGTCCAATAATCCATTGAGAGGATGGAGCGAGTCCCTTACGGGCAACTCCCGTGCGGGTGTTCTATATGTTGGGAATAGGCAGTTATTAATAGTTATGACTGCTCATTTGCGTGGTTAGGTTACGGGACAAAGTTATTGTCAATTCTGCGCAAACGTGGCATGCGAAGAGGAAGGATATGTTATATACGTGGTTGCTTTTTTAGTAAGAGGTAGTGCCACGCTACATGAATGTAAGTAGCCGAATTGGGCCGGCACGACCGGGGAGGTACCTCTCGCTCACAAGAGACCGGCGTAAAGTGTCAGTTGCTATCGCGTCTCGTGCGGTGTGCAAGTAGCTGGTGGCCCTTGGAGGGGGAATGGGGGCAACGCAACTGTGTATAAACTATGCGGATGTCTATGGACGTCGGTAGTCATGAAAATGGCTCCATCTGCTCGTTTGCCCCTTTGTAGTATAAAAAAAAATCAATATGGCCAGTATTAACGACTTCGACTTTTCGTCTCATGATGTAAGGCAACAAAACGGGAAGAATGTGGATCTTGCAATTATTCACGAATTGCGAGATGGGTAACAGAGCAGGAGAACAAACCCCCGTGTATCTCGCAGCATTCGCTGCATATACCACAGAAGGTAGATAAGTGCACGTTTAAAAACAAAAAATATTAACTCACTGTTAATAACTGGATCACTCGTGTTGTCCTCAGAGTCATCGACATACTCGTCGTTGGAGGCCTCACTTACCTCACTCTCCTTTTCAGCATCTGGAAAACATTGCTCGTTAGTAAGGGGCAATGCTATTGCAGCAGTCAAATTGGGCGGATATGACGGCGAGGTACCTCTCGCTGACACGATACCCCCGCAAAGTGATATTTATCCACCGCGTATGCGTGAGATTCCAGTGGCTTATTGGAAGGCAGAATGAGATATTTACCTAATGGCGTCTGAACTCACCAGGTGACAACACACGCTTTTACATTAATTTTTGGTCACTAGCAAAATTTTAAAATAAGGAAGTACAAGTCAATCCAAGAGTGTTAAATAAATATTGATTTGAAATGATGCGTAAAACTACATATAATAGTTCGCAACCGGAGAGTTTAACTACCTCATCTCGCTCAGAGTACCACAACTGCTGATCCTGTTACTTGCATAATTACGAAATTTTGAATGCACTTTAATTGTAAGTGTTTTGTATGTTTATTTTTTAAATTGATTTTTATTGAATGATTAAATTAAAAGACTTAGAAATATATGTATAATTATTAATAATGTATTTATATTTTTTTATTTCATTAATTGTATTGACGATTATTATGAATCAAATCTAAAAATTTTGCCAGTCTTCAATAAATAACCCTGTATAAAATGGCATGAATGTCGTCTGAACGTTTCCCTCTAATATAATCTAAGCAAAGAATTTCATAGCCTTCTAGATAGATGCAAATGGTTTACCAGTAGTAAGAGAGAAGAAGAGTACAAAATCTGTGTCACTAATTAAGAATTTCACGAGCACTAATTGCTTTAAAATATAAAAAAAGATAATGATTATATTATACCTGACTGTTGATTTTCACTTTGGACCTGACAAAAATCATTTGATTCAGTTTCTTGAAACAGTTCTTGTTTTACTTCAGGCAGGCTTGTCTGAAAATGCATATAGTTCAGGAAAAAAATATTAAAAGATTTAACTTGTGTTACATCGGCTTTCTCAGAAGATTGGCATATCATCCTAATATATTATAAATGCAACAGCTTGTTTTGCTGTAACATTACAACTTCTAATCAGATTAGGATGAAATTTAGCATCGATATGGATTATAGTCTAGAATAACAATAAATATAAATTTCATTTTAAAATAAAACATGGTTCGGAAATAAAAACAGATATTTAAGAATATATATATAATATTATATTAGCGGGTACAAGCAAGCTAAATTCTTTCAAAATTCAACTTCTTAAAAGTAATAAATAGATGTTCTTCTTCAATCGATACAAGCTATGCAGAAGTGTTAAAATTTTTCTGTATTAAAATATATTTATATGTATTATTTGTTGAATAAAATATTGGTACACCATATCTATAATCACTTAACTACGTAACTACAAGAAATATACTTACAGCGTTGATATCATTAAAAGGGTCCGACAACTCCCTAGAGTTATGAGGGGTTTTCTTTTCAAAATGAGGACCTAATATCACCAGGGCTCTCTTTTCTAATCTTGTCAAAGGTCTGGTTTTGGAAGCAGCTCCATTCTGTTTCTTCTTTTTTAACATTATAACTTTATTCTTCAACTTATTTTTGAAGTCACTCCAATACTAAAACAGGCATTATTTACTTATGACCCTAATTACAATCTATGAAAATCTGGTATGGAAATAATTATCATAATTATTAGGGAATTTGAGCGAATCATCATCATCATTAGCTTCATTCTGAATTCTGATCTATGGCCAACTTACATATTTAGATATTAATCATAAAATGATAGTCTCTTTAAATATTACTAGCTGCGCCCCGCGGTTTCACCCGCGTAACTTTCGATCCCGTGGGAATATCGGGATGAAAAATAGATGTTGGCCGATTCTCAGACCTACTCAATATGCTCACAAAATTTCATGAGAATCGGTCAAGCCGTTTCGGAGGAGTATGGCAACGAAAACTGTGACACGAGAATTTTATATATTAGATTTATAAAATAGTCATTACAATAACAAATTTTGAAGTTTCTTTGAACAAAAAACACCCTCAGTCTGCTGACTGCTGCTATACCTTATTCAACCCGATAGCAAAAACATAATTATAGTCTGTCTACCTTGCTCCAGCCATCACTCGATTTCCTAGTCCCCGATCGCAAGTTGTTAAGTGTTTTTGTGAGTTCGTTCCAAAGCCTTTTGGATGTATGACGAGCCTCGAGTGTGCGTAGGCTTCCTGTTGCGAATTCCACATGCTGGCCCATAAAATCGATAATTGTTTTAACTTGTTCGTATGAGACATGTCGTGATGGATGAGCATCGTCGTTGATACTTGATTCCATCCGTTACGTAGAAACAGTAAGATCTAGAAGAATACTATTATAACTATGTTTCGAACTAAATTTAATAACGCAATACTTTTTATTAAGTTTTATTTTTTTATTACAACTTTTTGTTTGTTGCAATGTTTGTTTGTTTTGACTTTTGACTTTGACACTTGCAGTTGACAGCAAATTTCAATCAAGATTTTTTTAATAGCTGTCTTAGAAAGGTCCTAGACAACGTTATTTGTGTAGACCTACTTGAATGTTAAATGTATATAAAACTTAGATCATTTAGTAATTTACTAAATGATCTAAGATATAAAAGCATGATGTTAAATTAGTAATATCCCGGTATTGATGTTGTAATTAAAATTAGCTATTTTAATTTGTCATTGTAAATTGAAAAAAACTACCACACTGTATTTCACATGTAAAAACGTCAACACATAAATGAAAGTTCGTATAAAATGCGTAATCATGAATTATTGTTTTTAGAAAAGTATAATTTATTCGGAAGAAATTAGCTAACATACATAAGTTGACAAATTATAATCAATATCGTTTGATAAAATTTAGGAATAGAAATGGCAATCACGAAATGTATTTTATCTGTGTAGCGCGAGTGTGCGCGGAGAAAATTAAGAAAAATAAAAAAGAAAGAAATGGCAGTTATTAGAGAGAAAGAAAATTGTTCAAGAAAAATTAATGGAAATATACCTGCATTATCCCTTAATAGTGATAATATGTCGACATCCACCGATAGTGACGACATAGCGGATCCGACATATGAAATTAGGAATATTCAAAGTATTATAAATGTGACTCGTGAAAACATTGACGCTCTTAACGCAAGATTTGCTGATTTGCAAAATCCTCCTTCGTTATATTTGGCCGAATATCAAGAGTTAACTGCAAAATTGCACAATTATGAGCTTAGGGAACGAACTTTACGAGAATTATTACAATCCGAATCGCCGGATAGAAGTGAAGAGTATTCATGGCATGATGACTCTAAAAAGTATGATACTCTTACGCGACAACCAAAAGTGTTTCTTAGGGCTTATCTGCCGAACCAACAGCGTACGAGTGTGCAGGTGAAGGAAGGTGTAACCCTTCGCGAGGCTCTGACGAAGGCGTTGAAACTTCGTGACCTCACGTACGAGGCTTGTGAAGTGGTGAAGACACAAAACGAAGAAGTCGTGCCCTGGAACATCGATCTCACAATGATCGATGCAGAAGAAGTAAGTAACAACAAGCTCGTTTGTTTATGTATGAATGAACGAAAATTAATATTATTTATTAATATACCTATTAAAAAGATGCAGTCATAAATAATAATTTAACAATAAAGTATACTAAGATATAAAATGATATGAAATAAGACAAATTTTAGAAAATTAAGATCTTGACTATTATTTATTATTAATTTACTTATATTTGAAACTAATGCATTTGATAAAGTGGCATTTTGTAATGGAGTTACTCGGAATAGGCACCTCAGAACCTCATTACTGGTGCTATTAACTATTATATTATGATACATTATGGGTATAAAGTGCTCCCATTTGTTTAAGTTTAATGCTCAGCAACAATTTCGAATGAAAGTTCTGTTAAGTTTGTTTGCCTGTGCTTCGTAGGTCTGGTCCAGGCCTTAACCAACTAGAGAACTAGTAGAACATTATATTGAAGTTTAGAGAATTACTAAAATTATTTGAATAAAAATATTTTCATTATAAAATTTTCATTTGCAATTTTAACAAAAGAACAATAGTATTGATTACAATATTGTTTTTATTATAATATTACTAGCTGCACCCCACGGTTTCACCTGTGTAAATTTCGATCCCTTGAAAATCACCCCATGGCATCTCATAAGAACATTTGTTAGGGATAAAGACTATCCTATGTGTTAATTCAAGTTACACTCTGTGTATGTGCCAAATGTCATGAAAATCGGTTCAGCAGTTTGTGCATGAAGAAGTAACAAACAACAAGCAAACAAACATACATACATACATACATACATACT
Source organism: Calycopis cecrops (assembly GCA_001625245.1). NCBI lineage: Eukaryota > Metazoa > Arthropoda > Insecta > Lepidoptera > Lycaenidae > Calycopis > Calycopis cecrops. Next base: position 134,939 of record LUGF01007812.1, on the reverse strand, counting down.
TTCGCATTTATAATATAATATTATTTGCAAATAATGCATTTATATTATCAGAGAATTTTCAGAATAGGTAGGGAAAATTAAAAAAAAAGTAAATTATTATTACTCACTAATGTTATTTATATTTTCCAGGTGACAGTCAGGCCTGCATCTAAACCACAATTAATATCACACATGTCACATCAGTTCACAAGAAAGACATTTTTCACATTAGCATTCTGTGAATGCTGCAGACGGCTCCTATTTAATGGTTTCTATTGTACCCAGTGTAATTTTAAATTTCACCAGAGGTGTGCAGATAAAGTGCCTGTTTATTGTCATCAAGTGAGTATATTTTAAAGGTGATTTTTTCATTTGTTACTTTATGTTCATTTATAACAAACTATTTATCCAGTTATTTAAAAAAAGAAAGCCGAGTGGTTCTTTACCTAATTGTTACGGTAACATATATCTGATATTTTTTTAGCATTTATACAATGAGCTCGTTCCTAGTATCATAGTATAAATAATTATTCTCTGAACCATTCTGACGGAAAGGACAATTAAATTCGCAATTGGCACACCACACAAAGTGATGCCTATTTTGTTCACACATCTATATATTAATATGTGAAGCAAAAACATTAGGAACATTTTTACGAAAATTGTGCATATGGAGGAGTATGAAATTTGGGACACATATAGTTTACGTGTAAGAAAAGTGCTGAACGCTAATATATTTTATTAATTATGTTTGTAAATTACTTTAAAATAATAAATAAAACTTTACACACACTACCATGCATTTGAGACATTGATGTATGAGACACGTGGTTATTGATGAAGTTTCTGTGTCTTTTGCAAGTGTTGAAAATTCTACATAAATTGTTTACCTTAGTAACAATGCCATAACATGTCATATGATATTCGGTTTTTAATTACAAACTACACTTAGATTGAATATCGATATTTGTGGGTCCACTAGTATTGATACTTATGTCTATCACTTTCAGGTTAGACTAACAGATGCATATTATGCAGGGTTACTGGCAAAGAATCCAGAAACTAAAGGAGCAATATATACCCAAATGAATTATTTTCAAGACAAGTAAGTACTACACTTAAATCCTACTTGTGGTTCAAAAGTTATATTGATTAGTGATACCAAGGAGATATTGGCTTGACTAGTTGTAGAGACTAGAGAGAACATGACATCCTTAAGATTATCTTAGTGAGGTCATGTCATATTAAGCTAATGTTGTTAGGCATGTAGTAACTCGAGCAGTAGGATAATCATTAACATAAATAAATGTCAAGTAACCATGGAAATATTTGACCATCCTTTCAAATCAATGCGTATGGCACATGTGCAACTGTGTGTGAGGGGCCATTAATATGTTTATATTTATAGTTTGAAGGTGTTAGCGTCATCTAATGAGGAGTCGTAGAATGCAAGCCATTAAAATCACGGCAAAATTGAATATTCTACCAACTTCAAAGTCAAGTCACTTTCAAGTAGTTGGTTGCGCTGTCTGAAAGCCTTTACCTCAACCAAATACTAAATACCTATTCTGTATTACTGATTATTATTCTCCCCACGGTCAACCCAAAAATGTTCTACTTATAAAAAATTAAAATAAAATTTTATCCTCTCTTGAGAATATTAAAATTAAATTCCTAAAATTATTTAATTTTTTTGTACTAACTAGTAACTGCTATAAACTAGTTTATCGGAATTACAAAATAACTAATTTTCTTTAAAAATCATATCAACATATTTCAGTTGTGTAATATCAATTAGTCAATTTTTTTTGCAATACATATTTAACAAATGTAACTGGTTCAGGTCTGCGTCACCGGCAAAGAAGGGGAAGGATTTTTATATGAGCTGGTGACTATTAGCTGGATGTTGTTTGTTTAACATTTGCAGTTCGCATATAGTAGACTAGTGTGAAATTTACAACATCAATAATATAATATGGATCCTTTACATATTATAACGTATTTATTTTTTCAAATTCATCTCTAACGCAATAAAGCTTGCATGGGTTATTTAATTGAACATGTCAACATGTCTCCTATGACGATGTACTCTGTGTCCTCAAAACAAATAGAGCCCAGAAAATGTAACAAACCTTTCTATCGCTTTAAGAGGCAACCTTACCTAGTAAATTTCACGCTAGTTCACATTACATCACTTTTAATTTTACTAGAGTTCTAAGTGGCATAGCTAGGCGTAGGCGAAGCTATTCGCCCAAGGTCCTACACCAAAAGGGGCCTTGCAAGGCCTTACTTAGTCCCTTAACTACCGTCGGTCGTATTGACGAAAGAAAAGTACGCTACTTGACACTCGCCTCGACTAGTTACGCTACGTTACTGTATGTGCTGATAGCCCACCAAGTAATATGACATCTGTGTGATACACTAATTACATTTTCTGAATAGTACAAGTATAGCAGTAGCCTGTATAACACTGAGAGACGGTGTAGCGTAGCACAAGGACTGCTCGAAATCGCAGTAATTTTTATTGATACAGGGAAACACAGGATTGTCTGAAATTGCGTTAAAAAGGACCACAATAGAATCTGCTGATCCGTTTAAGTGGAACAAACTCTGGGACCTCGTGTGATCACGTCTCAGTATTATACTTTGGCTACTACAATACACTTTCTGTCAACAATTTAGTTCAAGATATAAAATATTTTCGATCAACGACAACGAAAACCAGTCGGTTTATATTATGTTGAATGTGACAACATAGGAAAATATTAAATGACTTAACTTGTGCTCTATCTCGCTTGACGCACTCTTTTGTCTCCAGTACTATCTGAGTATCTGCCTATCTTACTAATTACTGTCTACTGTTTTAACCATATTCGTTTACGTAGTGTAACTATGACTTACCTACGAAAATGTGTGGGAATTGGGCACCGTTGTTTATATATGTAGAGTGAGGTAGAAGAGGCGGGCTGGTTGCAAGTTAAGTCCTGTTGACACCTCACAATCTGAACCCAATTTCACCATTGGTCATCAGGACTTATCTTGTTCTAAGCAAGTCCCACACATTTTGTATGTTATATACTTAGAGACTATAGTTAACTGTCCCGTGCAGTGGCGTGGCCAGTATGGACCTTCTAGGCTAGGGTCGACAGTCACGGTGGCAGCCTAGAGGCCAGTAACGATAAGGATCATCTACAGAAGTATATTACAACCTTCACATCAATGCCGGATTCAGGTGTTCGCACATGATAACGAATAGACCAGGTCTAGGATCTGTAAGTCCTAAAGCAGTATATGTGACATCAATACAATAGCAATTGAAATTGAAAAGAATTAACTATACCCTGCGCCAGATAATCCGATACTGGTCAATGCGCCACTGCATCCTTGAGCATGCCCCTCCCAGTAGCCTCCCCGGTAGTTTCCCCGGTAGCTGCACGTCCACTCACCTGTCGCGCGGTTGTAGGCAGCAGCACCCGCGCTCGCTGAACCAGCAGGACCGCTCCAACTCGGCGCCCAACGTGTGCATCAACATGGTGCAGCGGCCCATGACTCTCGCGGAGCACCAGAGAAAGCAGAACCAGGTAATGACACCGCACCACTTGGCACTATAGCCGCTCCAGACAAAATAATATTTGCCGCCTTTTACCCATTCGTTATTCCATAGAATATGGCGTAATTTTAAACCTATAAAAAGATAAATTTTACCTAAATTTTGCCGCCCCCGACAGTTTCCCGGTTTGCTCCCGCACTAACTATATTACCTACAAAATATGTGTATTATAAATATAACATAATATACATTATGTCAATGCAAACTCGGTCATAAAACTTGGGAAAAGAGCGAGTGTTTCGCTCTCTTTCCCACTCACCGTTCTTATGGGCAGAATCAGTGCTGCATATATCTATGACGATAAGTGTTAATGTAACTCATGTGGTTTTATCGATAAATGCCTGCGCACGCGCCGCTAACGCACGACCCTAACCTGATAGTGATTTATGGCCCAGTCTGCAGCGACATAATAACAGAACGATAGCTGTGCAAGTGTTGCCAGTGTTGTTTGGCCGCAATGAAACGAATTCTCGCCAATTACTGATCCTATGTTCCAAATAAACTTTCACCAGTTGTCTTGTCTTTGATATCTATAGACGACCAGTGTGTGAATTTGTCAACTTTCAACCATTTGGTTGACCATCAGTCATCAGACATCCATCCTCAAATAACTCAAAGTGACTGAGCGAGTTGGTGAAGTCATGCGGCTTGATTTCGCCCATAAGGTTCAGCCATGTACGATAGACTGACAAGCGCGGAAGAGCGCGAAATGCTTCGGTGCCGGAGCGATCAGTGGAGTCTGCGTGGAAGATCTGAGGAATGTAGTTCGGTGCTGATGCTTTGTTCGCATAATTTGTAATCCAAACAGTCCTGACTGATATGACATGGTGATGTTACAGTTAATATCTGGTAAGTCCGTGTTCCAGAGCAACAACTCGCCGCAGTCGTCCAACTACCTGACGTCGGGGAGACACAACAAAGACGACAAGGACCGAGGGGACGCGCAGCAGAGTCAGAGCACACAGGTACTTTCAATGTTCTACTCGATAATAAAAAAGTACAACAATACGTCGAATTTATACTCTCCACTCCACATACATAGTCTCCATTTATAGAACATCCAACCTGTATGTGTCTATGAATAGGTCTTTATAAATGACATTAAGGCTACTACATTTTTCGTCAAAATCAAGTATTTGTGGCCTCCCCCTCTAACTTTTAAGATATGAGAGTGAGAAACCAAAAAAATATATGCAGTAGATCTCGATGGAAACTTTCAACGAAAATTGGTTTGAGCAAGATATCATTTATTTATTTATTTTATTTATTTAATCATTTATGCACACTAAAAATATACATAATAAACTTATTATCTAAAATGCTGCCACAAAGGTACTACTTATCATTATTAGTTTTTAACAAATAATATATTTTCAAAAAACGCAAATACAACTTTGTCGTTTTTTTTATGGTATGTGGGGGCAAACGAGCTGTCGGAGCCATATAGAAACTACACAGATGCGCTTCCACCTCTATATGCCATCGGCTACTTACACACCGCACGAAACGCAACAACACAGCTGTCACTTCACGCCGGTCTCGTGTAAGCGAGAGGTACCTCTCCGGTCGTGCCGGCACAATTCCTCTTACAAACGCTATTAAAAACCACGTTTTTTTATTTTCTGATTAAAAATGATATGATAATGATGGTACTCTTAGTGTGTGAGTCCGACTCGGACTCGGCCGGTTTTTTCTATATAGTATATAAATACTAGCTGTACACCAAACAACCAAGAGGTACATCAGCATGAACTAGCACGGCTATATATGATATGCATTGGAACGACAGCAATCTGTCGAAAATTGGTGGTACCAACTCTGAGATTTTAGTGAGCCCATGCACAACAATATGATAAATATAATGATAAAGATCAAATGCTCAGTTTACGATTATATAGAGAACATACATTCAATTCAATTATATGTATATAAATATTTAACATGTTGGCCCGCTCTATACATGTTATATACATGGTTGATAAGAGCGAGAGGCATTAAATGAAACCACATATACTATAAGTTCCTACAGTTAATCTGAAACTTAAAAGAAAAATTACGACAAGTATACGAAAAGGCTTTTTTCAAACAAGTTAAAAGTTATCACTCTTTGTACCGGGAGGCTACAGCGAGCACGGGGTGTAGTAGGAAAAAACTTTAAAAAAATCCTGTGGCTAAACTATTGTTTCGATTGATCTATTTATAGCTGTGTAGCCTGGAAAATATAGACTAAATATGTGGTTACATTTAATGCCTCTCGCTTTTATCAACCTTGTATAACCTTGTCCACCGGCAGGCGTCGCCAACGGGCACGCTGCGACCGCGGCGGGCGCGCGCGCGCTCTGCGGACGAGTCGTGGAAGCACGCGCTGTCGCCGCGCGAGAGCTACGACGACTGGGTCATACACGCCGACGAGATACTCATCGGCGCCAGGATAGGTCAGTATAAGGGGGCAAACGGGGATTCGGAGCATTTTCATGACTACTGACGCCCATAGACACCCGCAGCCATCCACAGAGGTTATACAGATGCGTTACTCTCCTTCTTCCCTCCTCCATGGGACACTAACTGTACGTTGTGTTGCAGGATCGGGCAGCTTCGGTACGGTATACAAGGCGCACTGGCACGGGCCCGTCGCAGTCAAGACCCTCAACGTGAAGACCCCCACGCCGGCGCAGCTGCAGGCATTCAAGAACGAGGTAACACACATTCAAGGTCACCGCACAGGCGACAGGCGATACGGTTACGTTCCCTTTCCGAGTTGATATGTGTGCGGTGCCCACCAACCGCCTTGCATATGCATGTGTCCACTGGTGATTCCCTTACGAGATATAGATTCTACTTTCTGATTGGAAATATGGGATTTTCTAATTGTTGGAAACTGTACTTTGAACCTTGTCTTGGAGTCAAATGATAGAGGCTCAAGTTCAGCAGTGGCTAGGAAATACGATAGTGATAACATAACATTAGTTTCGTGAGTAGAGGGCACATGTCTTCGGCCAAAGAAAAACAGGTTTAGTTAGGCCTGACAACAACTGTCAGATTGATCAAATAACCACGCGACGTAACTGTTAGTAATATAAATCAGTTCGGTCGCTAACACCCGCTCATTGTGCATATACAGTCAAGGGCTGTATGTAAACACTTTAGTACCTTGTCACAATAACTTTCTTTGACAAGTGCGAGCAATAATATGAAATTTCAATAATACAAATTATGACAAGGTACTATACTCAACGCAAAGACTCGTGGCAGTCGGGGCCATAAATCACTTTTGTAATAGGGATGCGCATGCGCAAATACTCTCGATTATCGAATACAGAATGCACGTGCTTCATCGAGTCAC
>LUGF01007812.1:114371-125107 GCA_001625245.1 Calycopis cecrops | reverse complement strand
CCGGAGGCGCGGCGCCTGCGACAGGACGCGCCCGCCGCGCTCAAGCGACTGTTCGACGACTGCATACACTTCGTACGTGAGCAGCGACCGCTCTTCCGACAGGTACACACGTAACATCATAAGTCCCTCTGAGTTTGTTTCACCGGTTCTTCTCAGGAAAGGGCTAGATTTGAACCGGTGGCAGATGCAACTGTTGACGCTCAAAAAGCATTTTTTATAATTAAAATAAAAAAAAAACAAACATATTTTGAATAAAAACTATTTCATTTCGGGGCTTTTGTTTAATATATTGATTTCTCATTTATGAGACAGTGGGCGTCACGAGGTTATATACTTTCTCATGAGGCCTGCTGAGTTTGTTTCTCCGGTTCTTCCTAGGGAAGGGCTAGGGTTGAACCAGAGGAAGTAGTAATTGTTGACATTAAAAAAGTGATTTGTATAATAGAGAATGTTACTGGGTATGCCAAATCGCCTGAAAGTTTGTCCCAGTAAAGCATAAGTAACTAAATATACTACTTTTTGTTTCATTAAAAAATCCTAATAATTTTGATTTTACAGGCATTTAAACTTTCGAAAAATGTAGAGTTCCGCTAACGGTCACGTGACCGCCTGTGACGTCACAACGCAACTCGCTCAGGGCGTTCGCAGTCGCGCGCCCATAATAATTATTTCTAACGATGATAAGTCTCCCCGTTTTTTCTCAGCGAGATTTTTTGCGACCTCTTAAACATTTAACGCCGTATTTCTGCTAATATACATTAAAGCGTTTATATACCTAAATGTTCCTCAAGAATCACTCCTTCTATTGTTGTAAACCGTACAAAAATCCGTTCAGTAGTTTTTGAGTTTATCGCGTTCAAACAGACAGAAAGACGCGGCCGGGCGAATTTTTATAATATATATAAGATTACGTCGTTAGAAGTAATTATTATGGGCGCGCGACTGCGAGCGCCCTGAGGGAGTTGCGTTGTGACGTCACATCGTCATGCACCTCGCGTCGTGCAGTACAAATTGTTTTACTTATAAATCGGAAACTAATTGACGTATCGAAATAATTTTTTCACTAGTGCAGAGCTATTTATCAAAATTAGGTAACACTCTCCATTTCTATTATAGAAACAAATTTATTTCATTTCATTTATATTGTAGATCCTGGCGGCGCTGGAGGCGATGCTTCGCGCGCTGCCCAAGTTCACCCGCAGCCGCTCGGAGCCGGGCCTGCGGCGGCTGCATGCGTCTGACGACCTGCTGTCGTACTGCTGCGCGTCGCCCAAGACACCCGTCAATTTCCACTTCGCGCCCGACACAAGCTTCCCCGCCTTCTACCCGTACGTATGGCACCAACACTTTTAAACTGCGCAGGTCGAGGCCAAGAACCACCTCAACTGCTGTTCTAGCAGCTGCGTTTCGCTCCATCCCAATAGCGTAACTATAGGGTATAAGTCGACAATATATCAAGGGGCCCCAGCCGGAAAGGACCCCCGGTCAGAGGAGAATACCAACTCTCAACATTTATTATTACACATTTAGTAAAAAAAACCTTTATGTTGAGGGGGGGCATCCGATGATTTTACCACGAGCCTCGAGTGGTACCGTTACGCCATCGCTCCATCCCCCAGTCAAATACCACTTTGAGCCCAACAGTAGCATTCTACCGTATGTATGACACACCTTGCCACTGCACTAACATCGGCTTCCCTGCAAATGTTCCCACACCTGTGTCAGCTTTGTGAGTGACTGGAGCATTTTGGGGACTGTGAGAGTTTTGAACATTGAGTTAGTACAAATTACCACCTCCTAAGCCAGCTATAAATACCACTTTCTACATATAAGAGGCCCGCTAATTTCCCCGTCGCGCTTGATACTTGCTTCCCAGCCTGCACTCGTATGTATAGCACAGTCATGTCTTAACACTGGGATCCGCGTATATTGAGGTCTTTATGTCTTAACTCACTGGCGCAGAGACTAATGTTTTTTGGCCTAAGGCTCGCCGTAGATAGTTCCTCACTTGCTTGGACAACTTAAACAATATTACGCTATTTGAAACTCAACAAGGAAATATATCATCAACATTATAGTATTTCTAATCCTCTTTCAATGAACGCCATTTACATGGTCCCTGCCTCAAATTCGATGAATAGCAGTGAAAGATAATTCTAATACTTGAAACCCTAGCTATTGAAATGTATTGCTTTTCCTGTACACGTTTAAAATACGAAGTAGAGATGACGATTTATTTTGTTTATTTCCTCCAAGCACATGCATTGAGTTGAGTTGGAAGAACTTCACTGAATTGCTTACGTCCACATATTTAATATAATACGCCAAACTTTTTGCATTTTCAGAATCCCTGTGCCCTCCCAACGCCACTCGTAGGCCCAGAGAGCATGAACCCCTCACAACCGAGCTGAGACAAGCACCTCGACCCAATAAAATCCATTTTGAACTGCAGCTACTTATAAAGAGCTGGTTTCTTGCCCTTTTGTTATTATGAAATTTTATAACCCGTATGTGATGTCATTTGTCTGCTATTGCGCGCCCGGCAGTAATAGACAAAGTTATATTATTCATATACTATTTCGATGCTCATGTAACATAAACTCGAAACTTTAGGTACAGTTTTCAGGACCATAAAATCTTTTACACTGATTAATTCTCGCATGATGTAAAAATCCCTTGAACTCAGGGTAAAGTGTGAGTTAGTACACAGAGATACAAAAATCGTTGCTATAGGGGGCCTGGACAGCTGGCTGAAGGTTAAAAATATTCTTCAGTATTGAATTAACATAATATGCATTTGCTTATCATCTGAGATATTCGGGTGATATCTAAATATGAGTCATATTAGCTGTGCCCTGCAGTTTCACCTGCATATAATGTATAAGAACACTAATTTATTTAGTGTTTACACGTTATTCCAGATTGCAATCAAAATCAGCCAAATTTAGATTGCAATCTTTATCCAAATCCTTTCAGTCTTTTTTCCGTGAAAGATATAATCTTTCACATTTGTATTACAAGGATTTTCATCATACTTTTTACATGAAGTCTCCAAGGTCCCCTAATAGTCCACATAGTATATTGAATGTATAAATGGGCACATGAACAAAAAGTTGTAAGAATGTATATTGTTGAAACTTGTGATAAGTCCGGAGAAAGTGTCTGCCTTATTGAAGTTAATCGCATCTGAGCGAATTGTTTTCAAGTATTGTTATTGTAAATATTTAAATAAATCTTAGTTAATAATTGTATACAGTACGCCAAATTGTTAACGAGAAGTAAGATTAGATTCCTAACTCACGGTGTCTGGTTCTTTACCAGTTACCACAACTAAGCAGAAAAACTAATTATAAGTCAGATAAAAATAAAAAAATTTTTTTTTTGTTAGATTGATATTTATTTTGTATCAAAAAGAAATGGACCACGAATTAATGAAAAAAAAAGTTAGTTCAAAAAGTTCAAGCTAATAAGACAAAATTTGCTAAACGTCTTGAACCATGCTTTGGAGCAGTGATTGTGAATTTTATTAAATAATATCAGTTAAAAAGAAAAAAAAATATATGTATATATATTTAAATCCACAAAGAAATAAATTATTTTATTATTTGCTTTGCAGCGCGTTTTTTTATATTTTATCTTATTCTTTGTGTGCCGCCAATTTTTAAATCGTTAAATATGTGCCGCAACAAAAAAAAGGTTGAGAATCACTGCTTTGGAGTTTTCACATTTCAAATTATTAAGATTCAAATATAAAGCAAAAGAATGACAATTGCAAAAGATTTTTTCGTCAATAAAGCAATATAATATGTCCTAACTGCTAAGCGGAAGGTATTAGTAATTTCCGTCCGCATCTAAATATGAAACTTCAAAAAAGTAACCTACGACTCATAGGAATGCATGAATTTTCGTTTTAACAGTTAGAAATTACATCTCTAAAGAAATTTCACCTTGAATACATTGGTTGCCTATACGTTTTTTTAAATTATATTTTAGAAATAAAACTATTTTCTATGCAAAATATAGAAGGTTAAAACAATTTTATAATAAGGCTCCAAAACCCTAGTAGCTGTCGTGGCGTCTACTTTGACGTCAATTTTATGTAAACGTCGACTGACTGGACGAGAAAAGTTATGAAAACGACAGATCCTAAATACATAGTTTGTTCATTCGTTTAGAGTTATTTCACCTCGGACGTGATGTTGGCTAAAAAAGACAATGTGGTGCCATGAGAACATTTCTCAATTTCCTTATTAGAAGTTATAATGATGGGGTAATATCCATAAATGGATCTGGATTATTTATTTTATTTAACAAGCACATAATAGATATAATTACTAAAATAAAAAGTATAAAGTAAAGAAAATTAAAATTGAATATTTTATAATAAAAAAACATCTGAAACTAATAAAACAACGCAGTACCGTTATTAAGAAAGGTGGAAGTGACATTAAAAAGTTGTAAGGTAGATTCGATTTTTTGGGAAAAACATTGAATATAGGTTTTTTCTATGGGCAAACGAGCAGTCTGAGCCATTTTCATGACTACCGACGCCCACAAACATCCACATAGAGACTATACAGATGCGCTGCCCACCTTTCTCCTCCCACCTCCATGGGCCACCGGCTACTTACACACCGCACGAAACGCGACAGCACAGCTGTCACTTTACCCCGGTCTCGTGTAAGCGAGAGGTACCTCCCCGGTCGTGCCGGCCCAATTCGACTGCATGTAAGCATGCAGTGTGGCACTACCTCTAAAATTCTAATTATGATATCTATCATTATCTACTTAACTGTATTAAATATGGAATGATAGCAGATGACAGTTATTACAAAACTACCGAAAATAGAACTGTCAGAGGTAAAATAACTCCAAATGCACTAGAGTCCGCCCCACCACTTAAGTTCGTTAGCCATATAATGAGGTTCATCAACACATCCTGTATTTTATATATTTTGCCAAATATAAAAAGAAACCAACAAGATAAAATTGCCCCTTAATTTAGCAAATATGAAAACATTTGCTACTCTAAAATTTGTCTGTCATGCGTGTGCATGACACTCATAATGAAAACCCTGTAGACAACCAACTATTTGGCATACCCATCAGATTTAGTTCCAATTTTGTCGGAAGACTTGAGTCGTGGCGCAGACTCTATACTTATTTTTGTACAAGACTTGCTAAATAAGTAAATGAGATGCAATTAAAGACTGTTATTTTAAGGCAACAGATGAAAAATCTTTTGCCATTCCCACAATACACTTTTTTATCATTGTAATGGTTGACCTAATTCAGAGATTTTCCAGCTGTCTGCTGTAGTACAGATTAACAACTGTTGAAAGTATTATTTGTGTAAAATATAAATGGTGTAATGCCTAAAATGTAATTTATTCATTATCTTGTAAATAATAATTGTAATTATTCTAGCTTTATTTCGACTTAAGAAAATTGTGTAAACAATATAATTTGAATGCATAATTTTGAATGTAAGTAATACAATAAATTATTGTTTCAATTTAACATTTTTTTCATTCATCAGTTTTTTGCTCTCATAATAAGATTATTAAGTTAATAAGATTCTTAAGTTAGCAAATGTAGAGCAGCTAGTCTACGTTGCACCTTGACTGTAGTGTGGTAGATTAGTCTGTGTGGCGTTGATTAGCCTGTGTGGCGTTGATTAGCCTGTGTGGCGTTGATTAGCCTGTGTGGCGTAGATTAGCCCGTGGGGCATTGATTAGCCTGTGTGGTATTGATTAGCATTTGTGGCGTTGATTAGCATGTGCGGCGTTGATTCGCCTATGTGGCGTTGATTAGCCTATGTGGCGTTGATTAGCCTGTGTGGGGTTGATTAGCCTGTGGGGCATTGAGTAGCCTATGTGGTATTGATTAGCATTTATGGCGTTGATTAGCCCGTGTGGGGTTGATTAGTGTTGATTAGCCTATGTGGCATGGTGTAACCAGATCCATGTAGTGTTTAAAATATACTACATTCCTCCAAAGCAGTGGGTAAGCCTACTGGTGTAGGTGCAGGTAAGTGATGATGTGTCATTGGCAAGAGACTGACACTCAAGATAACTGACAAACAAAACATTTGTCCTTGTTGTTATTGTAAAATATCACTGTTTAATGATAAATTTGTATTTGCATCAATTACAAAGAAAAAGACTTGCATGCTCTTGCATGATTGCTCCATTGCAGCTGAATTGGGACAGCACAACTATGTCTATGTACATGACTTTGGGTGTTAGTAGTCCTCAAAAAGCACCAAACAAAAGGTAAAGGAGCACTTTGCCCACATTTGCCGTATAAAAAGAAATATAGGTATTTCTTTATTTAATTATTTTATTGAAAAAACTTAAAATGTAAACAAAAACCAAGCTTATCAAAATTTTGCACTTCTCCTCCTGAATGTTGACTTGGTTAGTGGTAATTTGAGTTGAATTGTTTTCTTGCCATTTACAGTTACAACTGAGGCGCCCGTCACCCTGGCCTTGGTTACACAAGTCACAGGAGACAACTTCACGGCTTCAGAAAAACTGTCTAAATCTACTTTTAAATTATTCAACAGTAATAACAGAACTAAAGCGTGACATAATGTTCTATCTTTGAAAGGGGCAGATCTCACTCTCTTCCCGTTGGACATGGAAGTAAAGTTGGCAAGTGCTAGTGAGTTCAAAGTACTTGAATGTGAGCAAATTACAAAATTCTTTCTTGCTATGTCTCTTGCTGGAGTATTAAAAAGTCTCAATAATACATCTGCATATACAAGTGCAACATTCTGCTTCTCTGATAAACTCTTCTTAGCCATAATACTTGTTGTAAGTGGTAAAAAGTCTCCTGTACAATCTTTAGATTTTAATTCTGATAATATTTTATCACATTGTGTATCTGTTAGAATGTCTTCCATCTTATATACATATTCTGGTTTCAAAGCACTTCGGTCCATTTTGGGTATGTAAAAGTCATCAGAATTGGCTAAATCATATGTAGACAAATCTAATGTATCCTGTGATATATCCTGCGTAACATTCTTCATTTGTTCAGTTACTGTTTCCACATTAAGCTTAAGTTTGTCACGTTGCTCTAAGTATTTTCTCGCTTTCTTTGAACCGAATTTCCTACTTAATTCTAAGTTACTAACCTCCATAGCTTCTATGCTATCTTTATTCACATTAATTATGGGTTTCAAGTTGACAATTCCAGCTTCTACAATCTGCACTTTACCAGTAATTTTGTTTCGTTTCACAATAAACGTCTTATATAATTCATCGCACTCTTCGTCGCCGATATAAAGAAGATTTTCAACTTTCGTCAACAGTGTTTTCGAATTGTTTGTTGATCTTTTTAACAGCAAACATTCATCTGTTTGAAAATGATCTGTGGGATTGCCGTGTAAGAAATTGGCAATTAGAGGGTAAGTAGAACCCTTTGGACAAATTTCGTCAATATGTAACTTAGTCATTTTAATAAAATTACACAAAAAACCCCCAGGTTATAACAGTTTATATTATTGACCTCATAAATTTATAAATAGAGTTTTAAGAGGCTAGCTTATTGATAGTTAGTTCTCTTCTCATTTCTGTAAATAGTTTGAGGTTCAATTGACAATTGTAAAGATTTTGTATTATCAAAACAAATATCCAGTCTATTAGAACTTCTAACCTCAAAAAATACGTGCACGAAAGACAGTTTGACAGTTGTGAGTTTGACGGCACTTTGACGGTTTAAAATTTTTCCGTCTTTAGTTTTTTTAGTAATGTAAAATTATTTTTGCCAATGAATTGCTTTTATTTCTTACAGCCGTAGCGTTCACGCAATCGAGCACTGTATTTAATTCTAGATTTTGAATATCAAATCAACTACAAGAGTATTTTTTATAGTAACTATATGGGTGTAAACCAGTAGGAGCATTTTAATAACTACCGACGCTCATGTGGAAGTACATAATAGTTTTGCAGATTCGTTCCTCTCTCTCCTCCTTACTATCAGCTACTCACAAACCGCATTAAAATCGACAGAAAGCTATCATGTGAGTAAGAGCCCGGTCGTGTCGTCCAGTTCCGCTGCAATGTAGTATGAGACTACTTTTATTAAGAGTCATCTCTACTAATAAATGAATTAAGTGATTTTTATCCGATTTCTCGCAACTTGTGGACGATATTTTTATATGTGCCTGAGTATAAAAATATGTAGTTTTGTAATTAATATATAGGTAATGCACAAATAGATAATATAATAGAAAAATGATTGGAATAGGTACTGAAGACGTAAAAGAACGTATCATAATGCGAGAAGTTGTAGGATACTAGTAGTGGCGTAACTATTGGGTGACAAGTCGGCAAACGCCACGTTGCCCGCTCTTAGGAGGCCACCATTTACAGAACAGTACCCATAGTTGGAATAGTAATTAGAAATTACTGGTAGGTCCATGCTGCACATTCCAGCCGAATTGGACCGATACGACCTAGACGGTAACTCTCACTAACCAGATACCGCCCCACTTGGTGTATTACACTGATATGCATTGTCCCTTACAATATGTAGAATCTTTATGTTATCTTTTATTTATTTTATTAGTCTTATTCAGTGTGTATGTACCATAGAAATTGGGCTATTTTCCAAGTTTTCAAAAACCACTCCAGAATGTTTATCGGTGATCAATGAACTTATACATTTTTTTATTTTTTATTCTGATAAGTATTTACATTCAAATTTTAAATTCAAAATTTTAAAGACCCGCGAAAACGCTTCTTTAAGCAAAATGGCGTCCTATGACGTAGATATTCTGTATCCTAAATGTCAAGTAGTGAATGACTTATGTATGTGACTTATTTCCGTAGAACTTATTTCATATGTAGCATTTGTTTATTTTGTATTCTCTTTGTAATAACAAACATTTGTACCAAGTATCAACATTTAACAGTGACCATAATATTAAAATTATGACCTACAACTCTTTGACAAATGACAATTGACATCTTAGTTACTACGCATAGGAGTATTACATATATGCATATTACGGTACCCGGGGCTACCATAGCTATAGAGCTCACGCAATACTGACGTCATAATCAATTTCAAATCGTTTCATATCACGTGACTCATGAATAAAAATACGTATTTTTAAAAATAGATTTTAAAATAAAATATTGATTATTTACTAATTATTTCACTACATAATGACTTCATAAATCATAATAATTAAAGATTACATTCAATAAGCTTATATTTTTAATACTGGAAAATAGCCCATTAAGTCGTAGGCTAAGTTATCACAATTGTATTTTTATTTTTTCTTTTTCCTTTTACGTATAACAGTGTAATAGGTATGTGTATGAACCTAAATAAAGATTTATCTATTTCTATTTCCAAAAGTGCTGAATACACGGTCGCGTTTTGTAATTAGCTGGTAACCAGTTAGGGAAAGGGCTGGGGTGAAGGAGGTCAACGCAATGCCTACGCGCATATTTTCCTATTAATTAGCCATCTCTCACTCGGTCACGGAGTAACTAGCACGAACTAATCTAGTTCATCTAAACGAACGAACGCATCCAAACTAGGTCGTTCGTGAAATACACAAGAATTTTGGTCTTCCGACTACCGTTCATTTCATTCATTAAGTTCATTTTATATTTTATAGATGTAACTTAGAATAATAGTGTCGCCATCTGCGGGAAATTGGTCGTATCAACTCGGAAACCTTCGCGGGCTCATGCACACAGCACAACAACTTTACTAAAGATGATCACATGATCAAGTGCATAGTTCTTGATTCGATATGACGTCTCTCTTCTTCCTTATTCTAAATGATCCGATATCGGTATTACATCAAGCGAACGATCTGTATTTGGAGGGAGAATTGGGAGGCGGAGGTGTTCGAACTGAAGAACTGACGAACTAGTTTGTTTATAAACACCAAACCTAAGCGACTGATCTCTCTCGATCTAGGTAGAACAAAAAATTTCAGATGGTTTTTACCGAGGTTAAAGGTACGGGAAACGTGTAAGCGTCTATGTAAAATGTAAACATACCCAGTTCTTAGTGTGGCAAATAGAGTAACAATGTATAGCACGTGGACTTGTTACTCAAAAAAAACGACACAATGAACATAACATAATTATTTAATGACCCAATAAAAACACTTAACCTGATTGATTAATTTGACTATCTTCTTGCTTCTTTTCTTTCTTGTTCTTAGGAACATGTTGGTCCTGGTATCTGGAAACATTAATTTTCTTGCGGTTCACCTGAGCATTTTCTGCTGATGCAGTGGCTCTTTCCACAGCCTCCGGACTGTCGAATTCAATGAATGCTGTGGCTGTAAAGGAAAATTTATTATATTTTAGTACTGTTATTGTTGAATTGTTGTTGAATCTGTTCAGCGTGCTCTGAGAGGTAACTCAGATGAAGCAATGACCCTGCCATGAGGTTTCATCGTGTGGTCCATTAAGGGAATGGGGTTCACTTCACCCCTTCTAGTTGTATGTCTACAAGCATAGAGATATAAAGAAAGAATAGAGAGGCTATAACGGCACGGCAGGGATGGTAATTTAAAGTCAATAGGACAGCATCGTTCAAATTCGTTCTCAGCGGTTCTCAGTCTTTAATTGACAAGCGTTTATGTGACATCTCCATATTAAATAGCTTGACCGTTATTTGAAGCTTAAATAGATTGAGAGTGGCAGTCTTTGTTTTCCGCTATCGCATCTATCTCTTTCACTCCTTCCTACCCTGTT
>LUGF01007812.1:89809-112386 GCA_001625245.1 Calycopis cecrops | reverse complement strand
AAATTATATATTGCTAGCATCGCCATATCCATAAACCATTTGGATCTTAATGAGTGTACATAGGTAGTCACTAAGGCTGGTTTTAGTGTCACGCGGACCGTCCGTACGGACGGTCCGCGTGACACTAAAACCAGCCTAAATGACTTCAATTGTTCGCTTTTTGTTATGGGAGGACTTAGATATAAAAAAGTTTTTGTATTTTATATAACAACAAAATATTTGTGTTTTTGTTATAATTTGAGTTCATCAATCAATCAATATTTTAATATTAATATTGTATATATTATACTAAAATTATTCCAATAATTCATAAAAGTATTTTATTTTATATAATGCCTTTGTTCCCTGGGCTTCAGAATCCTGCAAGCTTAGGGGGGGAGGTCAATGTATACTATTAAGCCTTAAGTTTGCTCAATAAGTACATAATGTTATTTAATTTTTTTTTCTTTTTTTATGGTAAGGGGGGCAAACGAGCAGTAGGATGCACATTCATGACTACCGACGCCCATAGACATCCGCATAGAGGCTATACAGACGCGCTGCCCACCTTTCTCCGCCCAACTCCATGGGCCACCAGCTACTTACACACTGCACGAAACGCGACAATGCATGCAGTGTGGCACTACCTCTTACAAAAAACATTTAAAATTACCTATATTGTTTCACGGGTTGGTGGACTTACCGTACTCGTGCTAAAAATAGTAAACGACACGTGGGAATGAAATTGCTATTATTGCATGACGAGTAGAGACGAATTGCTCTTCATACAATAATGTCATTTCATTTTATTTATATTATATTTCATTCAACTTCCATAATATATCGTAATATACTGTTGCATATCGATAATTCGTTATCGACAGTGTCCCATCCCTACGTATGTTTGAAGGTTAGTACGGTACGTTTTCTAAACGTCAAGTTTATAATAAGTAGTTGTAAACGTCATGGCTACATCTGAACTCGTACAAATTGTGTTCGATTGCCCATGTATTTACTTCTGATATCTATGTCTACAAGTGTTCATGTATTATTGTTGTCCTGATCACTTATGCATTTCATTGTCACATCCATGGTATATCACCATATCACATCAAATAAGTGTTTAAAAGACCACAATAGAATCTGTTAAAGTAATAATAAGTGATGCATCATGTATGTGAACAAAAGCACTTACATGACATCTTCTTTGCCTTCACTATCAGGTGTATCTTCCGTATGCGTCCGGCGCTGCTGAAGAGTGAGCTAAGTGTCTGCTCAGTGAGGTCAGCATAGGACTTCACCACTATAGTCGTCTGGCTGTGCGGTAGAGGTTTCTTTATACGTATCCTGCTGCCCTCCAGTAATGTGTTGTCTTCCTCTAATGCCTGTATTTTATTTTATTTATTATGAGTGAAGATATTGCCACACACACACCACACCCCACACACTTACAGTTAAAATAGATCTTTTTTACAATACCAGTATCAAATGATAGCAATATTGCATACATGCAGTGTGTGAGTGGTAAAGGAGGACAACACAATCATGTTTATTGATCGTTACCAAAAATCGGAACCGGTCTTCAACCAACATGTATTGCCCACCCTCACCTATGGTGCCGATACATATACGCTCACGAAGGAAACTAAGCACTGGAAGAATTAAGTATGTTGGCACACAGAGCCTTGGAGCGTGCCATGCTCGGCATCCCACTCCGGGATCGTGACGTAACCCAATATTCAACGCAAGACAAGAGTAATTGAAGTCGGCAAGGGAATAACCGAATTTAAGTGGAGATGGGAAGCACCTCATGCAAGACTGCAAGATCGCACGAAGGCTGTAACACAGTGGATGCCTAGAGAAGGATATCGCTCTTCGGGTAGACCAGCCGCCCGGTGGACATACGACAATGTAAACAGCAAGGGAAAAGAGTAAGAAGAGGCCTGCAGATTTTGGTTGATATGTAAAATAAGTTGCATTGTACAGTGGCATTGCAAGCGAATTACCAAAACTGACATTTGAAAGAAATAGAGTGAAAGTGCAGGAAAGGTATAGGTGTGTAATAAAATCAAAAAAATTAAAAGAAAACCTTTATGTTTTGGATAACTTTTGACCAAATTTTTACTAAATTGAAGACTTTCTGCAAATATTGATTCTGAGTCGGTACTGTAACGTAGGCATAGGAGACCTCTTTGGCCGAAGCCAAATAGAACCTTTGAAAGTGTATAGTTTTAATAAAAAAAATAGATATTCGAATTCTTCTAGAAGGAGAATTTGAATAGTCTTTTTTTGACAGACGTAGGATTTTTTCATTCGATTCGAGAACGCACTCCGAAGGTGCGAACAACTATAACACTTTAGCTAGGATTCAATTAGATACTAGACATTATTGTATTGTGAATTATTACAATAAACGTGTCTCTCACTTATGTGTTTCCCTTATAGTGTCCCATGTAAGCCAGATTGGCATAGATTGTAACTAGGGAGTAACAGTGAAGAATATAGGTGACGCTGCACTCAAATACGCCCCCATAGACATCTTCAACGAGTGCAGTCGCCGCAGTATTTACAAAGTTTGCCAGGTCAGCTAGTGAATAATAAAAATTAGGTGAAAATGAATTTCTTATTAATTAAGTCTCTAGGTATGTTGGCGTATGTCTTTTACTATATGTTGAGATATCTATTGTATGTTGCTTTTCATGGGAATAGGTTACACAACTATTTTCTCATTTGACAGCATAGCAATTAATTTACTTCGATTTTCTAAGACAGACTTTCCACAAATTAAACTAGAAAATACCTTGGTAGCTGCATCTTCAGTGTCAAACAAGATTGTGCTGTTGAAAACTGGTTTTGGACTGTCTGCTGGATACAATTCAGCTACACTGAAATGATAAATATAAATAGCTTTGTAGTTTTATAATATTAATTAGTAATTTTGGATTATTATTTGGCAAGTTAAGATATAAAAGTCTAATTGACTTGACAAAATTAAATTTTTTATAATTAAATATAAAAAATGAGGGTTTTATTTTTATTACATTCAGAAATGTGATACTTTAAGTATGTAATGTAAATAACTAAAATATTATGTTAATGTTATATTTGTCTACTGTGTTCGAGTTTCCAGAATCATTAATCATACAAAAGAGCTAGAATCCAAGAAGGGCAATTAAATAAGAAACAAGCGCATTTTAGGTTCAAAACAACTGGGCTTGTTGCTGATAGGATTGAGTTCTCAAGATTGCGAGCAGAATGTAAAAAACAATTGCGTAAAAATAAAAACAATAAAATCGATAATGTTGAAAGATCAATCTTTTCAAATATTCAACGATTTATCGTTCTGGAGTTACGTAAATGGTAAAAAATCAAGCCACGGCCTCCCGAATATAATGTTGCTGAATGATAGCTTTGCTGATCATTTTCAGTCATGTTATGTTACTCCTACAATTGATATAACGCCAGATGCCTATGGCATTTTAGCACGGGATGCAACTTTTGTAATAAATCAAGAATCAATACAGAATAAGTTATCGAAACTTAGTGAAAATATAACCCGGATCCTGATTGTATTCCTTACTTCATTCTAAAAAAATGTGCCCCAATATTGTCCTTTCCTTTATCAATAATTTTCAATGCATCTTAAGTAACTGGTACATTCCGATCGATGAATCGATTGTAATACCACAACAGCATGGGTTTTTTTCGCTTGCAGTAACTTGGCAGTTTTTACAGATAGTTTGATAAGTGCTTTGGATAGTGGTAAACAAACCGACTGTATTTATACCGACCTTTCTAAAGCATTCGACATAGTTGATTTTTCTTTTCTGCTAAGCAAACTGTCTAATCTAAATCTAAATGGTATACCAATCAAGTGGTTCGCTGAACACCTGTGTGGTAGATCTCAAATTGTTAATTATAGAGGATATAAATCACGTATTATTAATGTTCCTTCAGGTGTCCCACAAGAGTCACACCTTGGGCCTGTCCTTTTCAATATTTTTATCAATGATATCAAGTCTGTATTTAGTAAAAGTTCTTTTCTTTTATATGCTGATGATTGTAAATTTTGGAAAGTGATTGAAAATGAATTAGATAGCCAGTTATTGCAAAATGATCTATCTGTGTTTCTAGATTGGTGTACGGTTAATAATTTGTCACTTAACCTTAATAAATGTAAACTAATATGTTTTAATAGGGGTCACAACTCACAACAAATTTATATTTAATTATCAATTGTTAAATTTTCCGATTGCAGATTGCTCGTTAATCAAAGACTTGGGTGTACTTTTAGCCAAAAATCTAACTTTCAAAAATCACATCGACAATGTTATAAATGAGGCTATGAAAATGTTAGGTTTTGTGAAACGACAAACGTCGCAATTCAAGTCTGTAAAAACATGCATTATGTTGTACAACTCATTAGTCAAGTCAAAACTTACTTATTGCACAACGATTTGGTCCCCTGAGACACAAGATTCTGTACGACGCATCGAACTGTGCAACATAAATTTTTCTCTTATATTGCTTTTAAATTCAAATTACCGAGTCCTACGCTCTCCCATATTTATAATAACGAGATTGCCATATTTACAGAATTACCTTCTCTTCTTTCTGTTAGAGTAATCCAAGTATACAAAATTATAACTGGAAGAATTAAATGTGTAGAACTTTTTCTAAACTTGTACCTTATGCCAACGAGCAATGTCAGATTGGTATATCTTTTTCGTGAACACTTTCATCGATCTAAATATATGTATGACTCTATGATACCAAGACTAACTAGACTAGCAAATCGGCATGTATCCACTCTTAATATTGGTGCATTCAAGGCCTCACTTAGTCATTTATTAGAACATGAGTAAACTTGTTGCTTTTATTGGTTATCAGTACTATAAATTCTACCCTTTAAGATTATAATATTATGATATTTTGTTAAGAACTCTTTGTATATTTTCCTAGGCTTATGAGCCTGTTGTATTACTTTTTTCAAATAAACAAATAAATAATTGTTAATATGTTTAACAATTTTCCCAGGTAATTTAATTATACAAAATTATAAATTGCTTTATAAGTGTTAGCTATACAATTTATTAAGGTGCTCGCACATTATACCAACTCCATACAGACTTGACTCCAACTCAACTCAACGTATAGCATTCAAATGCTTTGAAAACTAAAAAACTTTATCTTGTGTTTCATAAGAGTATATTTGTAAATTTTTCAGTTAGTATACGACATGTGGCAAATGCGTGCGTACCATTCGTCGTCCACCTATTAACAACTTACAAATTCAATCTTAAAAAACGGAGTCTATTCTACCTGAGGACATTATCGTTGATGTATGTGTGTGTGTAATTTATCTCTTACATATTATATAAGTTTCCGCAAAATAGGACATAGCAAATATTCTTTTGTTGACTTGGATATTCTTGATGCATATCATCTAAAAAAAAAGTAATTTTATACGAGCTGTTATGTTTAATATAACTTTACTTACCCTATTTGTCTTATTTGGCCACAGTTAGAGAAATGCTCAGTTAAAACACTTTTGTATGTAAACATGATACTAAGTGGAAGATTTTCAACTATTACTGATGTTAATATTCTATCATCGTGGATGAAATCCTTTCTTCCCTTATTCCACTTCTTTTTCACCCATTTAATTTTTTCTTTAACTTCTTCTGTGGCTTCGTCCTTACTGGGTGTATCTTTATTCTCATTACTTATTACTTCTTTATTCTTTTTTGGTTTCTTTTTCTTTTTACTTTTATCAACCACAACCATTTTATCAATGAGGTCTGTAAGTGTGTGCGCATTATCTCCTATATTCAAGTTTTCTAAACTCTCTGCTATTAAATCTGGTTTATCATTTTTCTTCCGACTTTTACTTGCTGGTTCCTCAACATCTGCATTAATTTTGGCCTCCCTTTTTTTCTTTTTATTTTTTTTCCCACCTTGCTCATTCTCTTTTGTATTTGGTTGAATCTCAGGCTCACTTATGTCTATTATTGCTGACTTTTTGGCCTTGTGTATCTTTTTAGGTAATTCTCCTTCTACAGGGCTAATAGAATCTTCCTTTGCATGGATATCATTATTTATAACCACATTCTCTTTTTCCGAACTGAACTTCCTCGATTGTTTATTTTTTTTCACTTTTTTTATTTTCGCTTCTTCATTTTGTAAATGCTGCGATGAATCAGATTTTGATTTTTTAATGACAGTATCAGTGTCATCTAGCATGAAACTGACTGATTTATTTCTCTTCTTGCGTTTGGAACTAAAATCACTCTTGGTGCTTTCTGAAGAAGTGTCCAAAGTTTCATTTGGAGCAGAGTTCGTTTTCATTATTGACTTTACTTTGTTTCCAGACTTTTTATTAATTACTTTCGGCGTGGAAGTCGCTTTTGAATCATTTAACGGTAAATCAGATATAAAACTGGTAGCATTCGCGTCGATATTAGATATGTCTATATTATTATTTTTTTGCATCTTTCTGTTTGGAGTTTTTTCATGCTTGTTAACATTTTCCTTGGTGTTATTACCGTCCGCTACATTACTTTTAGATAAAGTATTTTTAATACCTGCCTTTAAATTAGTTTGTTCAGTAGGCTCATAAAAGTTCACAAAATCAAATGTTTTATTTTGTCTTCTTACTTCTGACGAAAACGCATTGGGTGTTTTCGTTTGAAACGATTTTGACTGCATGATTTATAAAAATATACTACTTCTAAACTTTAAAAAGCTTTGGTAACATTAATGAGAAAGTTTAATATTATTGTGTGTAAATTAGATACCAATCACTTTAATATTTTCATTCTGTTTTCTAACTTTGAGGTTACCTATATAAGACTCCTCTCTTCAGTGATCAGTCTTCTCTGTCTTGATATTTGACACTGAGTACTGACAGTCTGACAGTGACAACTGACAAACTTATGGCATGGCTACACGGGACGGATGTCAGTGTAGCCGGACAACGGAAAAGTTTAACCATCCAGGATGCCACAAACGCATAAAATTTTAAACTACAGCTTGGCAAAAAATAATCTGACGCAGTGACAGCACGAACTAAAATGTTTAATTGTGGCAGCACTAAAAGAATTGTCAACTGTATATTTTCAGTGCGCTCCACTGAGGTTCCACTAAGCACTCACAACGACCGCGCCCACGACCATATTTCTTTCCAGTTCACTAACTTGTAAATGCACTCATGATGACCCCAAGTGGAATGGGTTGTGAGTATAGTTGTAAAGAAACCTGTTAGCTACCGTTAAATAACCAAATGTAAGGTTAGCTACCGATAAAATGCGGTTATTACCGGTTAATTATCAAACTGACCAAGAGACTCCCAGGTGAAGTGAAACATTTTTAACCGGGTTGTTAAAATCGTTAATCACCGCTTTAGCATCTTTAGTCTTGAGCGTGGTTGTTGTGAGCGCTTAGTGGAACCACTAAGTATAGATATGTAGTATTTCGGGCTGCCATTGATAAAAAATAAGCGCCCTCATTTATTTCATACTCTTTTTTGCTAAGCTATACCTATTAGTACATGTTGTAATTTGTTCGTTTAGTGGTTACTATTTCGATTGTAAATAAAACATAAATGATAAATTAATATTATGCTTAACCAAAAACCAGATTTACTTAATCTTGCTCGGAATATTGATCAATGAAAGTGAGTGGCGACTGGCGAGTGGTAGTTGCCATTTTTACATTTGTTAGATTTAGGCACAATTCGTACTCCAGTGTAGTGGATTAAGGAATGTATTTACTAATAGAAAAAAAAATGGTGAATATAGTCATAAGTATCTATTTTTGAAGTAAAACTTCTATACGCGCGTTTGTCATGGGAAGTAAGCTGGCGAGAGCGTTACAAACATCACACGTCGGGCGAGGCCAATGGAAGTGGTGAATTACCAATTCAAATTTTTTTAAAAATTCGATTTAAGTGATTTTTTTTTGTATTTAAAAAATAAATATCATATGACATGTTATATGATCGTAACTACGGTAATGAAAATCAATAATTAAGTTTTACTTCAGTTGTGTGATCTAAAGCACATAAGTACCTACTTTTTTTTAATTAATATAATTTTAGGAAAGGACGTTAAAAAAAGGATTTTTAATGTCCTTGATTGTAGGTAGCTAAATGGTTCGTGCATATTAATTATTATTACACTCCTTGGTGAGTGGTGCATGTGTAGCAGCCACCTACATAAATTAATCTATAGTGACAGCGGTTCGGACGATTATGTAATTCTCACATGTGCAAAGTGTTTGCACATGTATCGTCACTGCAGGGCCTTTCCCAAAGCAAGATGAAACCATTACATAAATCTATCACACTTAATGACCATTATGTGACCACTCTTAAACCTTACCCGAAGTACTGTCATACATATCATTTTGTAACTTAATTTATCTTACCACATTTTTTGTACATAATATCCTAAACTATTTAAGCGACTTCTTAAACAATAAATATATCATTCCTTATTCAACCTTACTGGAGTCTCATTCAACGACCTTTCCTAGTCCTGTAGTAAGGTGTAGTAACGTTACCACTGACCACTGTACGGTATTAGTTATACCATACAGTGGTAACCTTACACATGTGTGCTGAACTGACCTAGGTGTGTATAATATTGCCCCACTTGAAATACAATTTATGGCAGATTATACATGCACGTGTACAGTCCATAAAACTAATTGCAGAAAAACAAACACCCACCACGAGTTTTTCATAATTTTGATAATCAGTTGCCAATTATTAATGCAATGGTAATTGGCAACATTGATTTATGATTAATGGCGGATGCGCTTGCGTGATGCCGGGTGTCTACTATCGTTTCGCGTAAAATTGGCGTCGATTTGTGCTAAATTGTGTTTTATTGTATTTTAAGAGCTGAATTATATTAAGTGAGTATAGTTTATATACTTTTTTGAAATGTGTGTATTCGTGTGCCTTTAACTTTACTGCGTCGTTTGGTAAGGTGTCTTGAATTTTCCACTAACGCCATGCTTCATGGCGGGCTTGGCTTGTATTGATGTTTTTGGAAATGTTATTTATCTTCTGATAAACTTTAACTGCTAAATGATTACTAGCGAGTTAAACTTAAATTATGTCTTGCGTTATTTTATACTTGTAGTTGTAAATGATTAATACTTATTCATTTTCGTCATACTACGTATATCTATGTATACTTATGGCGGGAAAATGGCTACGTTTGTCTTGGCGTCATACCGTATTCTGCTATTTTTTTAGTCTGAACGTTAAAAATGGTCGCTCCGAAGAAAGGACGTGGTGCCAAAAATCAAGCCGCTAAAGCTAAGGTGGAAGCTGAAGAAGTTGTCGCCGCTGACGTAGCAGAGCCCATGGAAGGTACCGAGGAAAATAACGGAGATGCCCAAGTGGACAAGGCAGAGGAGGCTGCGCCAGCAGACGGCACAGGCGAAGCTAATGCAGAACAAAACCAAGACGGAACTGAGGCAGAGAAGACAGAGGAGGCCAAAGAGGAAAAAATTGAGTCTGGGAAACTACTCATTGAGAACCTACCATCCAGCTACTTATTTGACTATCAAGATAAACTGAAAGAGTTGTTCTCTAAGTATGGCGAAGTCACAAGTGTCAAGTAAGTACGACCTGAAAGAAACATCCTATTTGAAATCAACATGTATTTGTTAACATTCAAATATCAGTTCTCTAATTTGTAGACTTGTAAATAAACAATGTTATATTAAAGTAAATATGTACCAGTTCTATAGTGCAAACCGCACATGGAACATGAAAAACGGAGTATTAACAATAGAAATTTTCTTTCTTTTTAGACGTGGTCCAATCATTGTTACTGAACTGACCACAACTCCGACATTATCGGCAATTGTCGAATTCAAAAACAAAGATTCTCTGGAAAAGGTAATCATATATTAATTAACATTTTATTATTATATAAAAGATTATTTTTTTAGTATTTAGCTTGTTTTATCCTCGTTTTGGAGTGTATCCAACGGGATATGTATAAAGCTAGATTTTTTTTTTCCAAATTTTGATTACATCCTAAATGTGCAGTATGAATGACTATTTGAATGTTTCAAAGAGCTGGTCTTCTACATTTTATACACATTTGGTTTTTTTTACAATTTTTCTGTTATTACAAAAACAGTATTTTATGCCATTTGATGTAGTAGATCAGCTGTCACTATCTTTTATTTTTTACAAAGAGGTTGTGTAAAGTACATACATGTTACAACAAGGGTTAGATTTTCATTACACACAGTGCTAACATGGTCAGTGCAGAGTGCAGACCAATGTGGAAATGTCATTTTAGTCCTAGCAAAAATGAGTTCTATCCAAATTTAGATTAAATGTTTTTAATAAAATGTTGTTATTAAATACACAGCACTAATATCCAAAGTGATGCTTTAATTAACACTACTTACATTTATTCATATTAGGCAGTCAGCACTGACCGAAATCACATGAATTGAAAGTTTCGTAGACAACTCTGACTGATATGTATGGAGCAGAAAAAT
This sequence comes from Calycopis cecrops, assembly GCA_001625245.1. Lineage (NCBI taxonomy): Eukaryota > Metazoa > Arthropoda > Insecta > Lepidoptera > Lycaenidae > Calycopis > Calycopis cecrops. The sequence continues at coordinate 101,874 of LUGF01007812.1, read as the reverse complement.
GCATTAAAAACTTTTTGACAATACGCCCCAAAGCAGTGGAAACTTTTTATTCCGACTCGGTGTAAAAATGCCAACACATGCACACACTTATTTGTAATAGAACTACAATGAAATAGTCCTTATTGAAACATACCAAACTTTTAAGAAATTATATCTGGCAGTCAACCCAAAGTGTAACAATATTGTTATAAATGCAATTGTTTGTTACCTGAATCAGCTTTGTAATACATAGATAAAGTATTTGAAAATTAGAATATCAGAAATTCCTATAAATTATTCCTGCATGATTGTAATTGTTTTTCTTTTATGTTTATTTGTATGAAAAATGTTTGGTCTTTTTCTGTCATAAACTGATTGCAATATAAAGTTATTGAACTAAAAACTACATTAATATGTTTATTATACTATGATGAACATATATCCATAATATGGACAGAATTTAAAGCAAAAGGTAATAGTGCTTGGCACCTAATTTTTAAAAGTACTGTTGTCATCAAATATGTAACCATTAATGTCTCCAGCCTTTGCCTATGATAAAGTATCAGATATAGTTACATATTTATTATTATTGCTTTTGTTACATTGTTCCCAGTTATAGCACATTACATTGATCAACTTTTGTTTGCACTTTACACAACCTGCTGTAATATTTGTCTATTCCTTGTTCATTTCTGTTATTATATTCTTGGGTGGGGTCTCAATTTATGTTGAACAGGTAAGATATGTTATATATTAATTATATTGTGTAGGCAATGTGATTAACTTTACAAATATTGGGGATGTTGGGGAAATTGTGTTATGCATGAAAGACATCCTAAAATGTTACCGGAAACGTAACTGCGAAGACAGAAAAGGGGTAGACTGAAACAAAAATGTTATGCAATTTTGACCATTATTTTTAATTATTATTAATTTGATCATATCTACCAAATGAAAATTCTATCACTCAAGTTAGATAAAACACTTTTTTGCAATAACAAAACAACAAATTATGCCGTACAACACAAGTAGGTAAGTAACTCTGTATATAAGATCCAGTAGAAGCTACATCCACGGGCATTTGCTGGAGTACATATAAGACACCCTACACATAATGGAAAGTGATTTATATTATGAAATTGAAAGTTGCAAATAACTTCTTTTCATGTAAATGCGATGCCGTAATATGCGTCATGTACGACTAGGGATTGTATGGATGTTAATGAGCTGATGGCTGGACAAGCCATCCAACGGGTCAGACTGCTCGTGTGCCGCTATATATCGCCAGCCTTCACACCGACATATAAGTGCAGATTTATTCCGCGCCCGTCTATATCTGGCCGCGGCGATAATGGGCGATATTGAGCACAAGGTTACGTTCACGCACCGCGTTCGCGCCGGGGGAGGGATGCTTAACCTTTGAGCGTTTATATGTTGTTGCGGCTGTCGAGTGCCAACACGATCCCACCTCTCCGCTGCGTAGTAGACTTCCGGTTTGGAATGTACAACTCTTATTTACCATTAACACGCAAAATGTTAGAGTAAGCGGCTTGTTAAGATAAAAGTGGCGCCAATTTTAGTAGAATATGCTGAATAGAACCAGCCTGACCGTGAAGGATCCTCCATCCATCTCTCGCTTACAATATCATACTAATGTACAGCTATAGCTTACTGTACTACAGAGTAATGCGAAGGAGTAATAAGTACTACCCCAGTCGTGTTGACGGGATTGGACTACGATGATGATGATTGACGCTTGCAAAATGTGACAACATTTTCAACTGTAATAATGTCCTTAGTCTTTAGTCCTTCGGTGCTTAGCGCGGGGCTTAACTCTTATAGTTATGTAGGTTCTACAAGTGTTATTACAAGTAGAAAAAAACGAGCAGTCGGGGTCACGTGGTTCAAGAGGTGGAGATTTTAAAAACCATGACTGAGATTTAAAAGAAAACAAAGATTCAAATTGAACCTTAGGCAATGGTTATGAAAGTGCGGAACTAGAAGAGCCGCATCGAATGTGCGTACTTGGGGTCAGGAAACTTAAAATTGCTCTTCCAAAAACTCCATGACTCATCAATGGGTGGCTGACCTTTCGGGCATACTCAAGGTGATGTCGGCCTTAGCACGACGGAACAAGGTATACAGCTGTATGGTGTAAGATGTTCTGCCGAGATTGTTGCTATGAATAGGTATAGCGAAACAATTAGAGTTGGCAGGTGTCCGGAAACGGAACTAACCCTGCTCGCGCCCCTTCACACAGAGTGTAAGGGAGAGTGTCGAGGAGGGATTTGGGGAAAATTTGAATTGCTTGTATATTATGTGTATGTTAGACGTTTAGAGGAAAAAAATAATACACCGGTATTTTGTTATCGTTTCCATGCAATCGACATGGTGATAGCAAATAATCGGCGGAAGAGACGATCTAGTTTTCGACTTATGGTCTAGAAGTAAAAAGCACTGGTTTAAAAGTACGGTTAACGTCATGACGCTCTCCTCAGGACCTTAAACGGAACGTCTAGGTCCTGAGCGGAAGACTTCACACCGTGTATCTCACAGAGGTGGACAGTGTTTATCGACTTATTTTTGTATGTCATGTGACTGTGCTGTGTAGCCCTACAGGTGTTATAGATGGAGTGGGGAGACATGGGGGCCTGTCCGCGTAACAGTTGCAGAGAGATTCTATCGCGGTCCCCTTTCTGTCTCTGTAAACGCGTGCCCAGTAAAGAACACCTTGTTTTTGAAATTGCAAAATTAATTCAATTCAATTAAAACTCATGTAATAAATAACGACATATTAAGTACCACGACGTTCTCTTACTGAGCGAGAGACAGTTCGGGGGCTCCGTGCTCTATCTATAATACTTTTACAACCCGCTCGCAATATCTGTGCAGTTAAATACTAAGAGGCGATGACGTCATGTGGGCGTTACTATGTAGTAGTCTAAAGGCGAGTATTTAAATGCGTATCCGGCCAATTGAAATGTCCGCTTTTTGTTAGACGTTTTATTAAAATAAATAAGCAAGTAACTGATGCCACGACACAAAATACTAACGACGACGTTGGCAAGCGCGAGACGCCGCAGACTGCACAGACATCGCCAGCGGGTATCGCGCGTGTGGCGGGTGTGTGAGCGTGCTATGTGCGCAGGCGCTGAGTGAAGACGGCACCACTGTGGACGGCAGCGCCATCTCTGTGGCGGCGGAGTCGCGCGCCGACACTGCCGTGCTGGTGGGCGTGCCGTACGAGGCGAGCACGGACTACGTGCGCCAGCTGTTCGCGCAGTGCGGGCAGGTCGCGCACATACACGAGTTCAGCAAGACCAAGTACAAGATACGTGAGTATACCACCATCACCACCACCACCACCACCACACCACCAGCGGGGTACAGGGAGACGCTTTATATTTCAATACGCTAAACTGACAACTGTACCTATGATGTCACGATGTTGCTACCATACATTTAGAATTGTTCTCACTACGTGAAAGATGTAAAAGCGTGGGAGCGAGACATTCAAATTAAGTTCCAATCACCGGAAAAGAAAAGAGACAGTAGATGAAGTACATATGAGACAATTATTTTACGCGAGTAAGAGGCCATAGCGGCCCGATTACATAATAAGGACAAAGTCATGTAAGTGTTTTTGTAGTAGGTAATTCCGACATTTGTCAAATATTTTTTTTGTCTCGCCTCTGTTCTGACATTGTGTATCTTGTACATTCTAAATCTATGGTTGCTACTCGCGACGCCATTTTGAAGCTGGGTATCCACTTGCGCAGCCTCGTGGCGAGCTGCCTCACCCTGAGCGTGCCGCGGGTTGAGGAAAGTACATGTGTCTCCACTTGAGCACACGCAATATCGTATCGAGCGGCATGCCTCAACCCGAGCCACGATTTTCACAATTCCTCATTAACCACCATGATTGACGCACGTAAAGTCGCTGCAGCATTAGTAGTAATTAGTCACTACAAAAGGAAGCGGCAACATAAGAAACGGAAACATCGATGGCGGATTAAAGAAATATATCGTCAGCGAAATGTTTATGCAAAACAATTGTTGTCAGATATGACCTTTGAGGGCGTAGAAGAAACTATTAAACATTTTACCAGAATGAACTCTGAAACCTTTGAAGATCTATGTATCAAGCTTGAACCAATAATTGGAAAAAAAGATACATCGTTTCGCAAAGCAATCACAACAAGAAAACGACTGCCCATAATAATGCGGTGAAGTTGGATCCCACAAATGTCGGTGGTTTTCATACAACTTAATTAATTCGATACATTTCTCGTTATCCATTTTGTCGCTCGCGTCCGAGCACACGTACGTCCGTCTCCACTGAACGCACGCCTCAGTGTGAGGCGTCTTTGAGCATGGCCACTTACCGACACGATTTGGCTCGCTGCGAGGCCGCCGCGTTTGGTTCAAGTCGCGGCAAGCCTCGACTCGCGGCACGGTCTCCACTAGATCTGCCTCAGGTCGAGGCAGCTGCTCGGTCCGAGGCTGCCTCAAGTGGATACCCAGCTTAGGATTTGACGCTGAAGTAGAAAACCGTTGTACAGACGGACAACAAAGTGTATAAAGTTTATTTTTTTTTCTTTGAGATACGGAGAGGATAAAAATTAACTATAATATAATGACAAGATAGTAGAGAGAGAAGAGAAGTATTTAATTTATTTGGATTTTTGTTACTTTGGAATCGCCATTATAAAGTACTTTAAAAATGAAAAATATTCTCAAAGTTCTGCTTTGATTTTATTAGTAGTAAGGGCGAGAGCACACTATACTTTTAAGGAGCTGCGATTTAGTCGCTAATGTATGTCAATGAACGCGCGATTCCGATGCCGCGTCTAAATGCAGTCGCGAGACCGCATCGCTGCAATCGCAAGATCGCCGCGCCGGTCGCCGCGGCTAAAAGTTCACGTTTGGGTGTGTGTTGTCGCCCTAAGGATTGCAAGAAATAAGTAAACTTTCTATTGCTTCATCTTCCCCGTGTTGGTATTTCGTTTTTAACTCGTACTAAATGTCTTATAATTACACGCTGCTCGGGTCATTCTTCTGATAAGAGAGCCAATGAACCCGTGACTCATGAGGAAAACATACACTAAATGTGTCATTATCGAAAAATATTGTAATAAAAAAATATACCTCAGTAGCAAAAACAAATATATGCTTTGGCTTTTGTCTTATTTTTCAGTCAATGATGTTCTAGAACGTAAACTTTAGAAAATATTTAATTTCAGCTTGTATGTTGAAATTACGCACCTACCTATGTTTTTTAACATATAATCATAATATATCTGTCATCTGTGTATGTACATTATTGACATTTTGATTATTGCCATTAGAACTCATCAGTAAGAATCAAGAATGTAAAATTCTTACTGTTTTTGATATTATCACTGCACTTACACACACACTTACAACTGGTAGTGCTGGTTAAAGAGTTGGTTTCCGAGTGGAGAACCGTTAGATGATTCTCACGTCATGAGGCATTTTTTCACATTTGTGTACAGTACAGTACATTACCTACTGTACCCCACCCCCTCTTTTTTTTTAAATAACGTAAAATAATCCAAAAATAACTAAACATAATTTTAGCCAGTTTTAAAGTTATAATATTACAAACGTTCATAGATGTGGCTGGAGCTTCACGACTTATCGCGGTATTTACAACGTAAGCAATTTGAGAATGCGAAGAAACGAACCTGATAATTGTTATTACATTCCAGAGTTCTTGCGGCACTTACCTATTAGAAATAACAATACGTTGTTATAAACGATCTTAAATCAATACATTGTAAGTGTCGGCTAAAAGAAATGCCTAATTTATTGCAAGGACACACACTATAATATCGTATAATTAAAAAAGAATAATAAAATATTAAAGTGAGTGAAAAAATACAATACAAAAAGACATTAATGATAGTGTCGGCAAGATACTCAGATTAGTTGCTTCTAGATTCCGATTCTAGGCTTAACTCCTTTTTTTATTTATATAATATTTTGTCGGTTCAAAGGTAACAGTGAAGTTCGCATATACTTAAGCTGATTATAATTTTCAATTAAATCTAATTGTGAGCTATATATATTAATATCATGACGTCATAGGACATGAGTGCTTGAGTCCGCAAATAGGTCAAGTCCAGTGTAAAAACGCCTGTGGTACTGTCGCTGTGCCATTTATTCTCATCCAGACTCCTGTAGCGGCGAAAAGTTACTACTACTGGTTACGTTGGTAGGCATTTATTTGGTGTGCGCCGGTCCGGGGTTTAGCTAGTAAGTGCGCATATGTTCCGGCCGGTAAACCCACCCTAGAACATCTTCTACCAAATTGCTCATTGTTCATAGCGTTGGTAGGCAAATAATACTCAACACTGTTGTGTCTTCTACCAAGAACGTCATAGTATTGCTGTAACTATGTCTCTAAGCAATATTAGGTCTGGATTATTCTTATAGTTATGACCATGCATAATAAATTCCACTGCGATATATATTATTGCTCTTGTATTTGTAAAGTAAATTCGTAATAATATCTTGAATAACGTGGCTACATAAGTTTGCACCTCCGTGCACCAATGCAGAGGGAGTCCGCACTCGTCGGTTTAATTTTATTATTGCATCACTGTAATTTTGTTCACTCTTAATTTCTCTTTCTGCTTACACTTATTTGACTTCTACTTATTTGACTTCTGACTGACTCCACCACTAAGTACTGTACATAGACATACACTAAAAAAATGTCAAAATTAGATTTGCGTCTTCAATTCATAGGGGTCACCAATATACGAACTTGTGTAGTGCCTAGTTATAGTACTTGGGTATAATATGTTAATGGGTGTATGTTCAAGGAAAAGTCGTATGAAGTTCGTATTTGTTACTTAATCCACTGATAACTTATAGCCTATAGGTAATACTAATTGCTAGTGCTGGTTAAAGAGTTGGTTGCCGACACATTATAAGCCAAGCGTACCTGACGCGGCATTTATTCACGTGTGTGTGTCCCTTACACTTATCATAACTTCCAAATGCAATGTGTCTATTCTGATGATGTTCCGTTGCAGTGCGGGTGACGTTCCACTCGAAGGACTGTGTCGAGCGCGCGCTGAAGCTGGACCGCGAGCTGCGCATCAACGGCTTCCTCGTCACCGTCTCCAAGTACCGCGACGAGGAGGAGCAGAAGGCGCACGCCGCCAACACTAACAAGGTACAGCATCCGCCGTATACTACCTACATATACTTACATATACAGGGTTATTTGTAAAACACCAGCAAGCACTTTTGTTCTCTATTTCCTTTTTTCATACAATTAAAAATACTAATTAATTTTTGCTTCTGAGAGTTATAAGTGCATCGCGTACACGGATATGAAAGATAAGGTCGAGAAACCCGTGACTAACTGTCCAATTACGCGTGCCGCGCGAGACTTACAAATGTCACCAGGGTACAATTTTAAAAATAATTCTGTACATACGGGATGCAGCCACATGAAGTATCGTTGTAGTACGACGTAAGAGTCAAATGCGACGGTGTTGCGTGAGGTTGCATTGGTGCCTGCGCGAACAACAATGTAGGAATTATCTCCAGTAAATGTAACAGTAGTAAAACAATAAATCGTATTGTGTTTCCAGAACAAGCGGCAGAACAACCAGCAGCGCGCGCCCAACACCAACAACGCCAACAACGCGCCGGCCGCCAACAACGCGCCGCGCGCCAACAACTTCCGTCCGCGCGGCGGCGCCGCCGGCGGGAACTACAACGCGCGCGGAGGCAGCTTCAGAGGTAGCACATCTTTAACGCCATTAGGACAGGGGTTGTGTGTTCGCGTTATCAATGTGCTATATATATATGCGTAGCACAGGAAAGTGGAGTTGCGCTAACTCGTAGCGCCACCGGTAGCGCCGCGTTACAATATACACTATACAGGTCATTGTTACTAGATAGGTTTAAATTTTACTTGTATCGACAGCCCCCTATAACTACCTGTTTTTTATAATAAAGGGTCAAAAGTTCAGTGGGATCTATTTAGTGAATACCGGCGCTCAATAGATTCCGCACGGTTGTTCAGATACGCTGCTCTTGAATGAAATGAATATCTGAAGGAACTGTCACAAGGTGAGACAACAGAGAACCAACATCTTGTCTGAGACAGTTTTGATTCCATACTTGAGCATGCAGTTTATATTGTTTAATACTTATTAACATATAGTTTCTCTTTTAAATGTTTTTCTTTTCACTCCATAATAAACACTTGCTACGTTAATACACCGGAAGGCTCTGAGCTTTGCCATAGAAAAACTTTAGCTATGTTACTTTTAATCTGTTCTGACGGTGCAGGGTCCCGCGGGCGCGGCTTCGGCGCGCGCGGCGGCGGCTCGTTCCCGCGCGGAGGCTACGCGCCCGTCAACACGTACATGCCGCCGCAGGGCTACATGGGCAGGCCGGTAAGTACACGACAATACGCGAGAGCATAGCCAACGCACACCGTCAACATACAGGGCTGAACTGCCGGCTAGATCTAGAACGCACACGGTAGGTGTTATAATAACATCCTGCCTGTGTGAGTCTGAATGTTGTAATATGCATTATTGTGAGCCCACGAACGAAAAGTAAAAGTCATTATAGAGTCGGTTAAGTTGTTGTTTTATTTTATTTTTTAGGGTTGTAAACCTTCGTCCTCGTCCACTAGACGAATATTTTATACTTCCCATCATTAAATTGTTCTAGCAGTTTTCTATTATTATTTTTGAGCTTTTTTTCTTGCTATTTATCTTATTTTTGCCTTTTTATTTGTCACGCTTGCATCACCCGTATATAAATTCGCTGTATTTTTTTGCCGAACTTTCACACTGCATGTACTTATACTGTTTAAGTGTGTTCTGATCGAATGCATAGAAATAAATGTGCAAAGAAATGCAGGGGAGATATACGCCTCTCTTTGCCATTATTAATTCTGTGCATTCTTTTCAGCTCTACCAGTAGTACGTAGCTAGATCAGGCGCGCATGGGCACAGGTAATGAATATACACTCAGACAGAACTATACACCATGTCATGTAAAGATTAATGTCTGTAGAAACTACGTATAATTAGTAATCGACTGTAATATATACAATGTATAATATGTAGGTATATAAGGAAAACTCCTTGCACATGAATATATAGCTTCACGCAGCCAAGCTTTAATTAGATTGTAGTATAGCTCAAACTATAAATAAATAGAAAAATATTTGTAAGAAGATAGTATAAATAGATGGTACAATAATTTTAAGTACAAAAGTTGCTTATTTGACTAAATAGTTAAATAAACCATCAAAATATTTCTCCAAATGCAGTAACAATTTATGTTTCTACCGCTTACAAATAACTCTAGAAACTACTTCTGTGAGCGGTGTTAGGGCTTAGAATATGTCAAATTTCTTATAAACTATGGAATTTGACAGATACTAGTTTTAATAATTAGAGGAAAGTTAACTATTTTTATTAATAAGGGCCTAAAGTACTTTCTGAGTATACCACTAGTGTGCCTCCTGCCAATACAAACAAAATAACTTCCCAATGTTCGTTTGCAAAGTTAAATTTTAGTCTTAGTTAAGGTCTGAGGTTAAAGTTTGTAAGATCTGCTCACAGTTAATGATGCGACAGTGGGTGCGAGGTAGCCAGTTGTTCCCAATTACTTTATTCACATTAAGACCTTAAACTTTCATGTAACTTGTATGTTAATTGTATTTTACATTAGTTTTTAACCTTGAGTTCTTCTCATGTCAAGTCAACAATCATTCTTTAGATGTCAAACAGTTTTATTAACCAGAAAAATGTTTGCGTTTTTGTTTACAGAATTTTAAAATATGGTTGGATTTTAGCTGGTTTATATATAAAGTGATGATGGATCAAATTGGATCAAAAGCTTGGTTTTCCTAGAAAAACTTGCTAAAAAAAAGAAGTAATTCACCACGTGATATAACATATGAAATCATTTAAGTTCACGATCAGTACAATTATAAATGTCTTAAGCACTACGCACTATTGGCCTTCGTTTCTTTATCGATTTTATTTAATGACTGTTACTTTACATATTTGGGGATTTTTATGGTGTTATTTGATATTGCAAAAATACTTAGTTTTACTTGACATAAAAAAGTTTTTCTGAAGTGTCAGATTGAATAAGTTGCTAATATTAATAAATCCTATATTAAAAAGTAAAGATAGAAGTATTATATAGGTTAGATTTATATACATTATTTATGCAAGTTTTCATATCAGTTTCAGTTGTGTTTCAGTTGTCCTATGTTTAAACTGCATGTGAGCACATTCATGTTATTCATCATATTATGTCGACAGTATAATATTAAATTTAATTTTCCTATTTACTATACAGGGTTACTTTTTGTTCGACGTCCACATTTTCAGGTTTGGTCCAGAATCAATAATACATTAGATTTATGAAATAAATAAAAAAATAACCTTGAAGTCAATACATTTCGTGTGCGAACAACGATCGATGTATTTTAAGGACCATTTAAAATGACTTTTATTTAATATATTACAATTAGACGATAAAATTACTTCTTTATTTTAAAATTTGGCGGATGACTAAAAAGAAACCCTGTATATTTTGACCTCCATCTAATATACACATTTACACCATTTTTGTAGGCAGAGTCATCGCCACAGCTCATGTTCTAAAGACATGATGTTATTATCCCATATTTTATAATGGTAATATATGCATATTATGCAGTTCAATAATATGCTGGCGTTGGCGGGTTGTTCTTTTCGCTTCTTTGGACGGATCTATTATTTAGGGATACATATTAAAATCAAACATAACAGCATTGTTTTTGTTTATTTTTTTTGCCGTGTGACTCGTCGTGGTGACGACTGTCGACCCTCTCACTATATCTGCTATGTTAGTATCGGACAAACAACTATTGATATATCATATAAAAACTTCGACGTTCACCTCACTACCTAGTCGTAAGTGGTGTACCGGAGCTCATCACTAACTCGCATCTTTCTTTCTCCTTTCAGCAAGGCTTCATGAACGACGGGCAGCGGCCGAACAAGCGGCTGCGTCAGATGTAGAGGCGAGCGTGTGTGCGTGTGTGCGGTGTGCGTGTGTGTGAGACAGTGACCTACAGTATCAAATCTAGCTAATTTTATTTACTAAGTACAATACAATATGAAATGTGAATGAACTATTGTCTTTTGACAGGTAATAAATAATTACTAACATGTCGCGTCGTTTCTCTCTTTTATTTCAAAACCCACTCCTGTAAATGTTAAAACACGATTTACATAGTAACAGCTAATGATAGCCTCACGTCTCCATCGGCGCTCAGGCGGGAGATGATATCAAGATGCAGTATCCGTATGCAGTATTCCGTTGCGCAGCAGTCACAAAACTTGCGAAACGCGACCGCATAGCTATCAATATAAATGGTAGATGAACTACAGGTACCACCCCGCTCGTGGTGACCACAATCAGCTGCAGTGCATGCAGGATGTCTCGATTTGTACTAGTAATATAAAAACTAAAATTTTGTTCTATTATCCCTTCACTGAAAAACTACCGAAGCTCAAAATTTGACAAAGATACAGTTAAGCCTTTTATTTATTTATTTTTTTTTTCGTTTTCAATATTTTATTTGGCTACTGGGGAGTTGACAAGTCCACCCCGAAATGTTGTCCTCTATGTACAGTAGCCAAATGCATCGATAGATATAAAAATATATAAGGCCTTAAGTTAATAGGCGAAGAGCACGGTAGAGTTAAGTAATTATTTATATAGAAAGCAAACTTAAGGTCGCCGCACAGTTATCAACTCGGAAAGGGATCGGAAACGTAAAGCCTACGCCTAGGCGTCAACCAGGCGTCAACCATCCGGTGCGGATCCGGTGCCGATCCGCTTCCGTTCCGCTTACGTTCCGCTACCATCGCACACATATCAACTCGGAAAGGGATCGGAAACGTATCGCCTATCGGCTTATCGGTAGGGTGGCCAAAAAGTAACCCTGTAATTGTATATAAAATAAAACTCATAGGTGACTGACATAGCGATCTATCAACGCACAGCCCAAACCACTG
>LUGF01007812.1:62839-83729 GCA_001625245.1 Calycopis cecrops | reverse complement strand
GAAGCGCATCTAAATAGCCTCTATGCGGATGTCTATGGGTATTGGTAGTTATAAAAATGGCTCCGACTGCTCGTGTGCTCCCCTATATCATAAAAAAAGGAGAGGGGAATGCATAGCTCAGTTTCCTGAGATAAAAGGTTTTTACTCATCCTTTGTGTTATGTTCAAAGATAACTTGTAAAATGATAGACGGAATGTACCAAAAACGAAATAAGTAGGACTATCTACAAAAAGAAGTGAGATCCCAACAAAAACATCCTGTAAAAAAACCAAGTCTCGCAGCTCAGTCTTTCTACCATAAAAAGTTGTGAGATCCATGTAATACCAAGTCGGTTAATTTATTTAGTCCCTACTTATGGAACCTTCTGTCTTAAGTTATTATCATATCGATATTAAAATTCGTTAGAGGTAGTGCCACACTGCATGCTTGCATGCAGTCGAATTGGGCCGGCACGACCGGGGAGGTACCTCTCGCTTACACGAGACTGGCGTAAAGTGACAGCTCTGCTGTCGCGTTTCGTGTGGTGTGTAAGTAGCCGGTGGCCCATGGAGGTGGGAGGAGAAAGGAGGGCAGCGCATCTGTATAGCCTCTATGCGGATGTTTGTGGGCGTCGGTAGTCATGAAATTGGCTCCGGCTGCTCGTTTGCCCTCCTATATCATAAAAAAAAAATCTTTTACATTTTAAATAAAAACCGACTTGGCCATCGCATGATTCGATTGTTTAGTATGTATCACCACACGGCACTTCGGGCCAGCAACCAGGCTCCTCACCAAAGTCTTTCCGAATGGACTACTAAACAATCGAATCATGGGATGGCCAAGTTGGTGTTTTTATTTGGTGAGAAGTAAGAACTTGTAGTACCTACCTACATCTATAGGAATAAATCCGAAAACTGCAAAATTATAACTATATCCTATAATTAAAACATTTCCCAGTTATGTATTATGTAGTTTGTATCATACAAAATGTGGGTTCATTTTGTATGTATAAACAAACTAAATACCTACATAAATATATAATATATTATAAGCACCCACAAATATTTAGCAACTCATATAAGTTGATTCGGTCTTATAGATCACGATGTTTAAGAAAATACAAGCAAACCTTTGCTTGTGTGGTTCACCTCACCTCGCGGAGATTACCTAACCTACCTGTCGTTGGTACGGAACCCTCGGTGTGCGAGTCCGACTCGCACTTTGATTCACCTAACTGCTAACACCATATACGTGGACCGTAGCTGCACACGACCTCATTTGTAAGGCGAGATCTTCATGTATCATATTTTGATGATAATTGATGTCACGCTCAATTATACCCAAACCGGCGCGGCCGAGTAATTGCAGGTAATCGGTGATTTGTAGGTTTATTGGTTAATAGTCGAAATTTAATTTATGAGAAATTTCAAATTTGTTTTATTCCAAATAGAAAAGTAACACATACACATTGTGAACTTGGCTGTGTCACTTTTGAGTCACTTTTGAGTCGTATATTCGTATTATACTTGCCACTTAATCCAGCGGATCCCCGACACTTTAAGTAAGTAGTCCATGCGGTTGGCGGTCGCCCAACTCTGTCGTCCGGCACGAGGCCGCCACTCGAGAACTTTTCTTCTCCAGTAGTTAACTGTTCAGCGAGCAATGCTGCCTGCACAGTGCCACATTGTCAGTTTGCTGACTCTCAGAGCTATGTCGGTCTCTGGTCCTCTTTCGGATCTCCGAATTGCGGACCATGTCTCGCAGAGAATACCCAGAATGTCTGTTTCAATAGCACGCTGAGTGAATCTGAGCTTATTTAGAGCCAACATTTAGCGGCCAAGTCCCGTACTGGCACACGCACTGGTCGAAGACTTTCGACTTACGGCACTGTGGTATTTCGAACGAAACTCTTTAGCTTCCCGAAACCCCGAACAGACCCGAGCTCTCTTCTCTTCCTTAAAGTTGGATTTTGGACCTTTTGGACAGATTCTTCTGTACGTGGAACGACATTGTGGCTTTCTTGTACATTATATCGATATAGAGTCGATTTGTCATCGCTGTAATGACTCGAGCACCGAATCAAAGGCTTCTTCGTAGTCCACAGGCTATACGTAGAGGCCGATTATATTCCTCCGTTTTTTTCTATAATTTGGCGCAGGGTATGTGTGTGTGTGTATGTGATCTATAGTACTAAAGTACGGAAACCGGCTTTTTGTAAACGCGGCTAAGAAGTGATATGGGTCTGTAACTCTTCTATAAGGTTTAATCACCTTTTTTGGAGAAGAGGATATTTTGGAAAACTGCCTTCGAGAATTACGGTGTTAAATAGCTTCTGGAGGGCTCTAAGTATCGCCATTCCACCTGGTCTCCGAAGGCCTGCCGTAATTCCGTCGTCCCCTGGCGTTTGTTGTTCTTCAGTTGTTTCAGGGCTATTCGAATCAAGTACAGGCTGATGTCCGTCCGTATACTGTTGCAAGTTAATATAGACTAGAACCATGAATAAAAACAAAAACAAAACAGAATTAGTTCAAAAGCAAAACAAAAACAAAAATAATCTCCGATAAAAAAAAAAAATTTTACTTTTCGAAATAATCAGTGTTACACATTGTGTTACTAAATTTGCATTTTGTTACTAAATTTGCATTTTGTTCTCCGTTACACCCGTTAATTGGAAAATAGGCTACAGTAATCTTCCATCCATCATTAATAGATGTTACCATAAAAACTAAAGCCTCTCTAGCTTCGGCAACATTATGTCAATCTAATGCCTCACCGTAGTTGACTAAACTTTTCGCCGTCCCAATGTACGTTGTTCCTCATCGCCATTTCTTCCACGATAACGACACAGTATAGGTAATTGTTTGTCTTTTCGCTCCGCAAGTAGTTTTTAATGCAATCTAACGATTCCGCAGTGAACCCCGGACTGGCATTAACATTTTTGTACCATGCTGTGAGTGTGGCTGGATGAGGCCAACGAGTATTAAATTTTTGCCTTACATATTTGTATGCCTATGGGCTTATAAAATTTAAGCACAATGCAAATTTGCGTAAAAAAAATTTGTGAGCCGATAATAGGCAATAAATACCGAATATCTAATAGGGATTATTTAACTTGATGCAAGCTATGTATCTATTAGTGTACAACACAAATGCCTGAGTGACGTTGTCTTTACGCAGGAATATGAGTCTCTCTGTATCTTACTTTTGAGTAATCCTGTATGTTAATAATTTCTTACCTTAAGAGGTTACAGTTTCAGAAATGTTTTATTTCCTATCTTCACAAAAAAAATTATTATATATATAAAAGAAATATTATATGCTGCATATTTTAGAGCTTTTAGGAAGAAATATTAAACAAAATTTGTAAATTCTATGTAAGTAATATTAATAATGAATTTCCAAATTAATTTCGTTTTTGTAAATTCATAGGAATTTCCCTAGCACAATTTTGGCAACATCGAATTTTTATGTTGTATTTTAATAACACGTAAAACTAATGAAATGGACTCTTATTTTACTTTGAAATAACAGTATCTATTCTAGAATAGTCACAAAAAGTGGTAAATTGAAAAACATCTAGCAAAAAATCTAAGAAATGTGATATTTACGAATGGAACGATAAACCGGGAATTTCCTTATCGCTATCACTTCTACAACCAAGAACACTGCACTGTACCATTTTGTAGTACTGGTTATATATCCTGCTTAAAAGTAAACACAAAATAAAACAGAAATAATGATAAAAATTTTCAAAATAGATTACAATTTTTCTCGACGCGTCAATGAAATGTCAAAGTTTTTTGGGCTATTCAATAGCCCAATCTGACACGCGATGAGGGACAGAAAATAGTGTTCTTTATCTCTTTTCTTCTCGGACATCTGGTATATATTTATCCTTTTTTTTGATGAAGAGAGATAGATGAATCCAGCAGTCTATAGTTTCCTCTGTCTACGTTCCAATACCATTTAATAAAAAAAATTTGTCATATGTCATTGTCAATTGTCAAAAATTGTCAATGATAAAAACAAATATTTAAAATTGTACATACTTTATTTCTATTTTGCAATTAAGAAATCTGAATAATTTTTGGCACACAATCACGCCGAGACCTTTAATTTGACACCTTAACCATAATTTTACGTTGTGTGGTTCGGCCAAAAAGTCCAGGACAAAAATCGGCTTCCGCTATTAATATATAAGATTTTTTCAATAATATGGAATAATGAACACCTACTTAATTGTATGTCATTAGGAAGCAGGTTACTCGTTGAATACAAGAAGCTGTGTATTATGATGGCGCGATATGTTTCATAATTATTACACGTAAAACAATAAAACGGTTGTCGGCATTTAGAAATCACACTCTCTTTCCATTGAAGAGATGATCTTCGCGTGTCGCGTGCTTGTAGCGCGGCTGCACAGGACGCGAGCGCACGCCTGTGTAAACAGATTCAAATATAAAAAGGTCTGGCAAATTATGTGCTGCAAAAAATAAAAATGAAAGTGTTGCTAGTGATGTTGGTTGTTGCTGTGATCGGCGGCGCCAGGGGGGCACTGTCCGAGGCTTCGAGAAAAGATACCAATAAACCCCGAGGCGAAACGTTGGAGAATTTATTTAATGTGTACGACCCCACGTTTCTTTCGTATGTGTGGCCGAAAATAAAGAATGGGGTGCACCTGACTGTGAGTGGCTCCTGCTGGGCGGACATGAGCTTGTTCCTGAAGGATCTATCAGAAGGCCGCGCGTGGGCGTACAAGAGTAAGTATCAATAGTATCTTAACATTTATAACTATTTATTAGCAGCGATATTTTTGTATCCAGATACAATCCTAATCATTTCAATAAAATAGAATATGACAATAAAATTGATCTGAATATGATCAAATAGAAAATGAGGCGCCACATTGTTTTACGTTATCACGACGCTTTCGAATACCCTGGCCACTTATAAACTTGGACTTGTCCTGGAGGACTGACCTGTGGACGTGTAACACTCAGCCAACAGACGACTGTAGCGGCCTGATGATGGTTGCCGCACACTCTAGCTCATGCGTTATTCATGTGTAGCGTGCCGACCATCTCACGCACGCAGATGAAATCGAGAGTTTTAATCATTAATTAGACATGACATACAGTGATGTGCAATACGATGCTAATTAATAAAATTAAATAAAATAGCTGCTGCTGTACCTGCAGCGTCGTTGACGCCGCGCCGTTGTGTTGTCGAAGTACTTAACGATATGTTTCGGAAGTTATACAGTTGAATCCTATTGACTTAAATGGATAATATGAAGGTTTCATCAAAACCTTGCTAAGAGCCTAAAGATCACCGGACAAGCCCTCAGTAAAGCAAGGAGGCCGCCGCGCTGTTTGGGGCAGAGGCTTCGAGCCTCAGGGCTATAGGGCGGAGGTTCCATGTGTGGTGGGTACGGCGCTACCTATTAAGATGTTTAAGGAGTGTCTCTGAAATTCCCTCCCAAAATTATGCCATTGTGGAGGAGCCTTGGCACCAAGCTATGCACTGATTAATCAGAAGCAACGAAAACTTTATGTTTAATTGTTTACTTTAATAGTGCAAATTCTCAAACTTAGCAATTAAATGCTGATTGCCAATAGACATCTTCGTAATGCCTCCTTCGTTTCTCTTCTATAGTGGGTCACCGGAAACTCACAAATCGCTTGAAGCACGCCAGCATAGCTTTTACTTCATGGTACCATGTGAGCGAGCAGCCGGGTCGATTGAGCTGCAAACAGCATCGCATCGCCTCTCAGAGAGATTAAAATAAACAATAATACGGACAATAGAAATAGAATTTGTCTAGTAAATATCGGCTATCGAGATAGGAAGTAAAAGAATATGGCTAACGGTAATATGAGACGTGAACGATAATAAAACGTATCGCTGAGACTGACGGTTGCTTTTCGCTTCGGTGCGTACTCGCTGCGTCCTGATTTATTTGCATCACCTTATTGCATGTATTCAGCCAACGAGCCGAGTCGGAGCGCCTGGTGTGAAGGGGCTGCAGCCGTCGTGGTCGTCGTCGTCGTGCACGGCGGTTGTGTAGTTGTGGCTCAATTTTAAATATTTGCAGGTTCACCGTTGGCCGCTCCACTGATCCCTCCCTTGGCAACTTCACCAATGGGAACGAACGAACGGCCAACACATCAGACTTATTGGGAGTCCATAAGTCGGCTTCAGTTTCTCTTTAAAAATATGCCTACTAAAAAAGAAGAACAAGCCAACGGCGCGATATCCTATTCTACTAACATTATAAATACTAAAGTTTGTATGTTTGTTTGTTTGTTACTCCTTCACGCAAAAACTGCTGAAACGATTTTTATGAAATTTGGCACACACAATGAGGGTAACTTGGATTAGCACATAGGATAGTTTTTATCCTACATTATATAAAAAAATGTTCCTATGGGATGCCATGGGATGATTTTCTATTTGCTACGGGATTGAAATTACGCGGGTGAAACTGCGGGGCGCAGCTAGTTATTATTATAAAAGGAATAATAAATCTATGCAGTTTTCCAGTTGTTTCATATTTCCTATACTTACCTATGTTTATTAAAAAAAGGTTTTTATAATCAGTCGTAAACAATGGTTGTGATTATTCGATCATAAAGGTTAATAATAATAATAATAATAGCTTTATTAAATTCCACACAAAACATAGCTTAGGATTAGTTGTAACAATTTTACAATTATAAGTATTAACTTACATAACAACAATTATAATTACATTAAAATTTTTAGATAACATTAATTATTATTGATTTAAAATATCAGATAAGAAAAATTATTAAATTAGAAATTATATGATTATTACTTAACTTACTATAAAAGTTAAATTTATGATTAAAATTTTAGGTTATATTAATATAAATTTTATTTTAACCGTTTTGTGTAGACCCCCTTCGGGTAAAAGCCTCCTCCAAGGATTTCCATCTGTCTTTATCGTTTGCTATGTTTAGCCAATTGTGACTTGCCGTTGCCAAAATCTCATCTGCCCATCTGGCCAAGGGGCGGCCTCTCTTTCTAAAACCTGAGGGACCCGACCATTTAACTGATCTAATGGTCCATCTGTCATCGTTATACCTAGCGATGTGACCAGCCCATCTCCATTTACTTTTGAGTGAAAATGTAAGGGCATCGGTTACATTAGTTTTCCGGCGTATATCTTCGTTTCTTATTTTGTCTTTTAATTTAACACTCAGTAAGCTTCTTTCCATACGTCTCTGGGTCGTTTGGATTTTGGCTCTTGTTTTAGAGTCAAAGGTCCAAGTTTGGCAACCATAGGTTAAACATGGTAGAATCTCTGAATCCATCACTATTTTTTTTAAGGGGAGTGTGAGCTGTGATTTAAATAAATGCTTATGCGACCAATACTTTTTCCATGCTATTGCAACTCTTCGATTTACTTCCTCTATATTTCTTTCTTTGTTAAACGAGATTTGTTTTCCTAGATATACGTAGCTCTTCGTAAACTCAATGGTGTTGTTATTTATTGAGATGGGGGACCTGTGATGGTTAGTAATTACCTTGGTTTTCTCAAAGTTAATTTCCAGGCCAACCTTTCCACTCGCTTGATGTAATTCATTTAACATTATGTTAAGTTCTCGAGCGGTTTCCGAAAACACAATGATATCATCTGCAAATCTGAGGTGGCTTAGATATTTTCCATTTATGATGATGCCTCTATTAAACCAGGGTAATTTCATCAATATATTCTGCAGGACTGCTATGAACAGCTTCGGGGATAGTGGGTCTCCCTGTCTCACGCCCCTATTTATATTGAATTTTTCGCCTACTCTCTCTAACTTGACTCTACTTGTACTATTGGCATATATGTTTTTGAGGATATTGATATACTTTCTGCATGTTTTGTGTTTTCAATGCGTCCCAGATACTGTCGTGAGTTATTGAGTCAAAGGCTTTTTTATAATCAATAAAGGCTATGTATAGTGGTCTTCGAAATTCAATATATTTTTCTATTACTTGATCGACGACTTGGATATGATCTACTGTACTGTATCCACCTCTAAATCCGGCCTGTTCTATGGGTTGACACGTGTCTATGTCTCTGGATATCCTCTCAAGAAGACATGAGGCGAACAGTTTGTAGAGACATGACATAAGGCTTATTGGTCGATAGTTTCCTATATCGGCAGGATTACCCTTTTTGTATAACAAGATGATTATAGATTCTAACCATGATTGTGGTACAGCTTCTTCTTTTAAAATTTTATTCCAAAGTATCGTAATAGGTGTTAGCAATAGGTGTTTAGCTAGTTTGATGCATTCGTTAGATACCCCGTCGTGTCCTGGGCTTTTCCCATTCTTAATTCTATTGATTTGTCTTAGGATCTCGGGCCCGGTGAACTCTTCAATTTCCGTGCTATCATTGTATACATTAACGGTACTCGTATCATTTATTGAGTCCGGTTTGCTATAGAGGGTTTTGTAAAATGTTGTTGCTGTATTTAAAATCTCTATACGTGATCGCTGATTAGATGATCTTGATTGTAGCGATGGAATCCAAATCTTTGACTTGTATATTTCTTTATATCCTTTTTTAGTTGATCTATATTTTTCGAGCTGAGTTTGTAAGACGTTTAACTTATAAAAATCATAACATTTCTTTATTTCTTTATTTGTACTTTTATAGAGGATTTTTAAATTTTCCTTGTCAGTTTTGTCCAGTTTTGTCTTGTTTTGTAAATAGTTCCTTTCTCTCATTAGGTCTAGGGCTCTTTCGGATAAGATATTACATCTCTGCTTTGATTTACAGTTTTTTGAGGATTTTAAACTTTCATTTATCGACATCATTAATTTTTGTGAGTATTCATCTCCTTCGTAGTGTTCGTGATTGGATACGAGTGCCGGTATATAGCTAGCAAGCTTTTTTAAATATGCTTCCTGTTCATTCTTCGTTGGTAGTGTTGTTGTCTTGCTAGTAAAATTGTTTCTACGCTTTTTATATGGTTTTAAGCGAAGTGAAGCTCGCAGCATTCTGTGGTCTGAAGCAAAGTTAACTGAGGACAATACTTCGTATTTGCAAAACAAGTGAGGTTTCGTGGTCATTATAAAGTCAATTTCGTTTCTCGTATTTTTGTCCGGGGAGGTCCATGTGTACCTGTTCTTATTCTTCAATTTGAACATTGTATTTATAATTTTTAGTTTATATTCAAATGCATATTGAATTAATCTATCTCCGCGCGGACTTCTGTTTCCGAAACCATATTTTCCCATGATTAAATGCTCGTGGTCTTTTGGAATGCCTATCTGTGCATTAAAGTCACCCATAGAGATTATGAAGTCAGATTGGATCGAGTTATGAGCTTTAGACATGTCCCCGTAGAAGTTTTCTATGTCAACTTGTGATGAGCTTTCAGTAGGTGCGTACGCTTGTATTAAAGCAAACGGTAATTTCTCAAGTATTATTTCTAATACACATACTCTTTCCGATATGCCGGTAAACGATTTGACATAATCTTTGTATTTTTTCTTGACTAGGAAGCCTACACCATACAGACCTCTTGTTTGACCTATGTAATACATTGCATAGTTGTCGTCTTCTTTAATATTTTCACCTAATCGGCGAACTTCACTTAAACCTATTATATCATGTTTAATATTTTGGAGTGCTGCTTTTAACTCGATAAGTTTTTCTGGTGATGATAGAGTTTTAACGTTGAATGTGCAGATGTTCAGGATATTTTTATTTATCATTTTCCTAGGAGGGTTGTAGTCGAACTCTCCCGCGGTGACTGGCCGTACTGGGAGATTATAGGAGGGTAGAGGGTCCACTAGTGGTTGCTATAGAACATTCTGAGGGATTCTGGTTTGATCGGGGGTATTAGAGCTGCCGTGGAATACTTTTGGTTTCTGCCTTATAAAATTAGTCATGGTGTTCGCCTTGTTTTTCTTTGGTGGGTTTATGTTAGTTTGCTTGGTTGACTGACCATTTGGTTGTGAACTTTCCGGAGACTCGGACAGATTTCTCTTACTGGTAAGATTGTGATAAGTTTGGCTGTTGTTATTTAATACGATAAGCTTGTCATATTTGATGAACGCTATGTTGCCCGCGTCTTTTTCTTTTTGAAGTTGGGTCTGCAGTTCTTTACGTTTATTCAGTACTTCCAGCGGATAATCTTCTTTCATGTAGAAAGAGCTATTCTGCAGGCAACTTTTGTTCTTTTGAATTTTAAGTTTAAAGCCCATTGTAGTGAAGGATATAACGACCGGTCTGGGTTTCTCACTTTTTTTTCCAAGTCTTCTAACGGATTCAATATTGTGGTGGTCGCAAGAAACATTGAAGTATGTTTTTATCATATTAATTACTTCTTCTTCTAGGTCGTAGTAAGATTTTTCGCTCTCTTGTAGCCCAAACAAAATAAGATTTTTGCGTCTGATGTGTCTTTCTAAGTTGTTTATTTTTATACTTTGCTGCTCTATTTTTTTCTCAAGAAGCTCGTTTTTTATTTCGAGACTGCAAAATTTTTCATTGATATTTTTATTTATTGTGTTCTTAATATCCTCCTTCATGTCTAGCATATCCTGTTTTTGTTGCCTTATGTCTTGTTGCATGTTAAGTAGCATACTTTTAATTTCATCCATTTTTGTTCGCCTAGCGACCTCTATGAGAATGGATATGTATTAGAAAGAGGCAGGTTAGGTGGTTATTGAAGTGATATGCTCTGGTATCGCTAGATGGCGCTAGTATTTTACAAGCTGATGATTTCTTTGTATAACACTAGATGTCGCATCTACATGATTCATCAAATTTCACTTTCCAATATTATGTCTCAAAAGAATATTAGAAACGGAGCACTCTTCAGTTTAAATTATTATTAGTCTTATACACACATAACACCATCAGTCTTGAAATGTTTAAGCACTTTTTATAATTAATGTCACTGATAAATTTGAAAAAGTACGTTGGCGGATTTAAATCACTTTTTTGTACAAAACGCTGATCTTTACACTCTAGTCTTATTGTTCACAATGAGAGTCAATACGCTTACTTTATGAATAAACACTTTTATTTACGCACTATATTTATTTTTAAATTATATTTAATTCGGAGTACGATGTTTACCGTGGCTCTGTGGCGCCCTCCCTCCCTCTCCTATAAAGATTAATACTGATCATTAAAAATATTATTGTGTGTGTAAAAAACATGCCATAGAGTTTATACAGATACGTTGCCCTCCCTCTGCATACTCCGCGGGCCATCGGCTATTTTAACAACGCTTGATACCATATCTGCCACTTGACTTCGGTATCCTGAAAAAGGTGAGGTACTTCCCCGGTCGAACCAGCCCAATTCAGCTGCAGCATTCAGCGCGGCACTCCCTCTTACTACAATTTCAACTTTACTAAAAAATCTCATGCTGGACACCTTTATAAGCTATATTCACTGAACTAATTTTTAGGGTTCCGTGTCTCAAAGAGAAAAAACGGAACCCTTATAGGATCGCTTTGTTGTCCGTCTGTCTGTACGTCTGTCAAGACCTTTTTCTTTAAAACGCGAGGAGGGATTAAGCTGAAATTTTTGTCAAATACGGAGGTCAGTTACGTCTTGAGGCCTTGGAAAAATCACACTTCTAAGTTAACGCAATAAAAAGTTATAGCCATTTATGCACAAATTTTGTATGAAAACGCACTTTTTGGAAAATTTATAGGGTACTTCCCGTTGAGCTAGAATTCTAAAATTTGGCAAGAAGTAAGACCTTACAGTATACATATAGGAATAAATTTAAATATTGGTAAATAAAATATATATCACTGGAAAAATCATTACCAACTTATGCATGTAGTTCGTTTCATACTAAATGTATGCAAGCACCCGCATATATATGTTTGTCAACTTGTTGCAGGGAAGTGTAATTTTCTCAACGTTTATTACTTTTGCTCATACCTCCCGTTCCTACGGAACCCTCGGTGTGCGAATCCGACTCGCACTTGGCCGGTTTTTAAAATACCAGAAAGCTCTCAAACATAGGTAACATCTTTCAAAACAACATTTGCTCTACATAACTCAATAAATATTTTTTTTTGATTTAAAAATCAAGTTTGTAAATAAACTGCCGAGCGGCCCGCGCATTTGGACTACTGACAGACCACCCGACACCCCTAGCGTTCCCCGGCCGCAAGCGTCACGGTTTTATTGACCTTATCTTCCGTAGCTCGCGATGCACTTATAACGCTCGGACGAAAAAAACTAATTTATACATTTATGAAAAAAATAACGAAAAATTTAAGTCATAAAACAAATATTATTGTTAAATATGCTATCTGTACATTAATAATACCACCGTATATGTATAAACTTAGAGAAATCTGACTATGCACGGCCACGACCACTCCGCCAGGAGTGTTAGTCTAAGAAGAATATGGTTTAGATTATGAATCAAGGAAATTATAAAGTATCTCATTTATTTTCTCTTTTCATCAGCCGCTGACGCCTCCGGGAGGTATAACTCAGGGGTCTTCGCTGGCGGAAACTTCTGGCTCGGATCCAAAGAGCAATGTCTCCTACTGGTAAGAACTCGAGTAGCAATTGAAATGAACAGTGCGTTTGCGTGACATTTATTTGTCAGCAAGGGGCAGTCGAAACATTCTGATAACTATAAGGCCAATAGACGTAGCCTACCTTTCTCCCCTCTACTTACAATTCTCCCGTAAATAATGCTTTAAATTTGTGGTATCCTCGAGTCTAGTCTATTCTAGAGATCAAGGGTTCAGCTGGTCGATTTGAGAATGACTTCCTCGTATGGCAGCGGCGTCTAACTTTAATTTCTTTTTATTTGTTCCAAAACATAATCGTTGACCGATAATGTCAGCGTAACTTGTATCTATTGAAGACGACAAATTTTCAGGATGACACCCACCGCCGTGTCACGCCCAACGACACCTGGGGCGAGTACTACAGCGCAGACTACATCAACTCCCTGCTGCTAAGGGAGAGAAATTACGAGGGACGTAAGTTTTTAGGTCTAGTCTTAGTTTTTACTTCTTCTGTTTTCACTTTCTAAGTGATTGTTACAGATATTTATATTATGTTTTAGTTTGTATTTTTTAATAACTTTTGGCAGTCATATCCAGGATAGTTTAAGTTTTAATAGGTAGGTAGGTGAATCGGGTATGAAAAACTTTTCAGCTTATCATGATGGGTTACACTATTATGGAGTAGGTATGAATTTAAGATTTGAAGCGATTTCTTTTATGGGGGCCAGCCAACGAGAAATCAGAGACTTTTTGTGCTTATAAAGCCAATTAGCATCAGGCATCAGCATAGTAGGCAGATGTGTTCCGCTCTTTCCCATGTCCTGGTAAATGGGCGATGGAAACTCATAAACCAGGACATCCTAGCTGCCCTTAGAGACAGCAACTGTAACTAAACCTTCACCATTCCTTAAAAAGTTGGTAAGACATACTTGTAGCTTGTCTACTCCATGTCTCAAAGTACAGACTGACGTATGGACTTTGACGGAGTCTTTACCATTTTGTATCTACCTACTTTTGTACTAACACGATCGATTCCTTCGCAAGATATGGACAGCTGGTCAATAATAGAACGAGACGAACTGCTTCAGAGGCATATAGAGCAGGACAACAATTCTCCTGTGTCCCTCTCGTACGTCGCCTTGAAGATTTCCATAAACATCACCAAACTTACTATAGCCAAGGTAATTTTATATTTTTTTTACAATAACATTTGAAGCTGCATTATCATTCGTTTCCAAAAATTAACAATTCAGAATTAAAGGACCTTAAAAATAAAAGTCTTTTACTACAGAATGTTAATAACATTAAAAGTTTAAAGTAAAAAAATAACTTAAGTAATTATTAACTACTTTAAATATTAAAAAATTGGGAAAGATCATTTATTTGGTAAAAATGTCAACTAAAGAAATTCAAAAGACAATAAAGAAAAGTTTGTTTTCAAATGATACATAATTCTAATGAAACAATGTTTTTCAGTCTCATCCCATAACTGTTGGGCTGTGTCTGCCTCGATCCTGTACGGCTGGCGACGTGCTCTCTATTATACATTTCTCAATAACACTCAATGACAATTTGAAAACCAACAAAACTTTACCGAGAACCATTAGAATATCGTCGCTGAGATTTGTTGAATATTCATACGACTTCAGAACAGATATAGGAGCTGTCATACTCATACTCATTACAATCATCCTAATAACACTTACCATAATAGCAACTTTTATAGATTTCGGTATACTCAAATTTAAACCGTACAATAAAACAATAAGTTTTGACCTGGAGCAATATAACGGTACAGAGAACAAACTTCCTGAAGACAGGAATAAAATAAGAGTAGCTAAAAACGTTTGGGACTTGGAATCATTGGGGATGAAGAGTAAAGATGAGTTCGAATACATGAATACGATGCTTCCGACGGTTACGCTGGACGTAGCCAACTTGGAAGGAATAATAGGCAGCTGCAACAGATGTGGGAAGTACAAGAAGCAGTGTCCGAACTCCCGGTCTACGACCGTCGCAACACCTTGCCCGAGAGTCAAGTACAACTCCAGCGCGAGTCTCGCCACCGAATACAAGAAGGATATTGGTGTCTTCAAGAGCTTGCTTCTTAGTTTTTCGCTAAAACACAGTTGGATGAAGCTGTTCAACACTTCGATGGCGAACAAGGATTTATCAGTCATTCACGGCTTGAAGATCGTGGCGACATTGTGGATAATTTTTGTACATGTCGCCGTAGTCGTGAGCAGTATAGCAGGTATTATGCTGTATAATTTTGCTTGTATACTGTTTGTTTTTTGTTTCACTATTTAAGTAAGGTTAGGGAAGCCTAGAAAAAGCTTCCGTAGCCAAAGTACATATAGTAGTAGTACTCTTACAATATCGTCATGCTCATCTGTTTGTTGTTCATCGTCTGTGCGTCACAGTAACTTCACTCATAGGTTCTGTCTAAAGGTAGAAAAGCTAGTTTGGAGGGTACATGTATCAATTGCTAAAAAGGGTGTAAAAAATAAAATGACTAAGTGTGATGGGCATTTACATATAATTTAGGAATCAAAAATATTTGCGATCCACTATACTACTATATATTATATACTCTCGTGAATCTAGAAGTTCTGGGTGTATATTATATATATATATGTTCCCAACATAGAATTTGAAGAAAACTTCCACCAACTTCTTCTTATTTGTTCTCGTTTATTTGTTTCAGAACACGGACACGTTTTCGACAAACCAAACAACATATACAACATCGTATTCACTGGCACTCTCGCTTTCGATGCTCTATTTTTCGCCAGGTAACCTATTGTGTTACAAGAAGCGTAGCATACTGAGTATATTAAACATACATCCGCTTTATTTTCTTTTTCGGTGTTGCTGAAGAAATGATAAATATGTAGCGTTCGTCTGACCGAGGTTACAAAGTATTTATGTAACTGGATGCAGCGGAAGAGTAACCGCAAGAGGTAGTGAAGGCTGAATTGTAGGCAAACTGGGACATCACAGTCGGGGACGTACCTCTCGTCTCGAACTCCGCAGAGTTGCAGGTTAGCTACTGTGCGGTTTGTAAGTTACTAGTGGTTCATGAGATGTGGAGTAGAGGAGAGGTCATTATCATAGGATATTATTATATAGATGAGTTTATTATTAACAATAATTTCATGTATGCTACATATTTGTATATTCTCCAGTGGCTTGTTTAGCGCCCACCACTTCTTCTACCTGAAGAGCCGGTACTCCGTCAAGGAGCTTGTCAATTTCGGCGGAGTTTGCGGACAAGCGCTGCAGCTTCTCTGTTTCATCACCAACCGGGCGATTCGGTAAGATAATTAGTAATTATAAAGTGTTTCATCATCATCATCATCATCATCATCATCCGCCGGCTAACGTCCACTGCTGTTTATTAATTAATTCAGTTTATTATAATCGCTGCGTGCTGCGATCGTGTGTAGAGATTCATAACAATGAGAGATGTCGCTAGCAGTTTCCGTGTGCAGTTTGCAGGTGCAGTTTTCAGGTGCAGTACGTGGATGCATTTTGTAGTCTGCAGCTCTCGGACTTGTATCTTAAGACCTTAAGTTGCTTTATTGTGTTCCCGCAGGCTGCTGCCGTCGTACATGTACGTGCTGCTGCTGTCGGCGGTACTGGCGCGTGTGTCGCGCGACACGGCGGCGCTGGCGCTGCCCGAGCGCGACAGTCAGTCCTGCCGATTGCACTGGTGGAGGAACATCCTGTACATCACTAACGCTTACGACAATGAGGAGCAGGTGGGACGAGACCTCATCGCTGTTGAATAGGGCTGACACGACCGATAGGAAAAGGTGCCAACCTTTTAGTTCATAAGGTTTGGTTTGTGAAAGTTCTATTGAGGGGATTTGAAGGAGGGCAATATAACCGTAACACAAAGGATGAGGTGGTCTCTGCATTCTAGTGCAGATACATTATACAATGCACAAAGCACATAATAGTTAAAGATGTTTCAGATCAGACGACACACATCGAGCCGGAGTGACACGACAACTATGCTTTCCATGTGTGCCATTTCGGAGCCTCCGGTGGCCCATAGACGAAGTGCGGTGAAGAAGAGGAACGTATCAGCACCTCTTTCTCAATTTCAGTAGTCACCAACGCCTTGACTGCTCTTTTTCTTAAACAAGAACCTTATAAAATGTGTGTCTGTGCGTCTGTTCAGTGCATGCAAGTGTCGTGGTACCTGTCGCTGGAGACGCAGCTGCATATGCTCGGCGCGCTTCTCTGCCTGCTGCTGACGACGCGGCGGCGGTGGCCGGCGGCACTGCTCGCGCTCATGATGGTACTCTCCAGCGCCGTCTACGACCTCACCACAGCCTACTCGGACTTCGATCTGCGGTCAGTACTCGCTGACTTAAAATAGTTTTAGGTTTTTACTTGAACTGTCCATATAAGTGCCTGTATATTTTGCTCAGGGTCACCGACTCTTTCTCCGCCTACGCCCTGATCATTAACCGCCCCTGGGCACGCGTGGCTCCCTACTTCTTCGGTGTCTTCACCGCTTGGATCCTGCATCACCTGGAAGGAGCACTCAACCTTTGCAAGGTAGGTACTCCTATTCAAATTCAAATTTATTTATTTGCTGAGGCATGGTAGATACAAGATGGTTTGAACAATTAATTATAGGAATTCCACGTGCCTCGGTGACAGAATCAGCATGCAAATATTTACATTATTTATACCAAATGTACATTCCGAAATATTATGTTTCTTAGTTTAAAATTATTGGTTATTGGTGACGGGACATTCAATTTCTCTAAGCTAGAGCTATGATTACGTCAGGTTTGTCCCGACACAACCGGTGAGGTACCTCTCATAACGACCTGTGAGGTACCTCTGACATTATACACACGTGGTAGATCGGGAGAATCGAGTGGAAGTTTAGGAGAGTCGGCAGTTGAAAGGGCACCGACTGCTCTTTTGTCTTCTTACGTATATCCTACTAATATTATAAATACGAAAGTTTGTAAGTTTGTTTGTTACTCCTTCACGCTAAAACTGCTTAACCGATGTTCATGAAATTTGGCACACACCTAGAGAGACTAACTTGATACGTTTATGCATTTAAAATCTGTTCCTTAGATGAGTGTATTTTTCGCGTGGGTCGGCTGCACGTCGGGTCTGGCGCTGTGTGCGTCGGTGCCGTGGGTGACCGCCACTTGGGCTTCCTCGTGGCTGCACGTGGTGTGGCCGCTGTCGCTGCTGTGGCCGGCCATCGTCAGCGCCACTCAGCATGTCGGTGCGTACCAACTCAAAACTTCGGAGCAAAGTTGTTAGATCGGGTAGTTAAGATAGTGTGTGGCTACTAGCTATAACACAATGTGTCTTTCGTTTTACTGTTAGTTAGTTATAGTTACTTTGATAGCTTTAATATTCTTCTATATTATGCTGCTGTTACTGGTGTTTGTAATTTTCATTGTATGATACGCCCCACTCTGTATAGCAATACAATTTTTAACCAATTTTTTTAACTATTATTAACAATTTTGCTTTTAGTAAACAATTAAAAAAGTTGACCGGTATGCTATCACTCAATTCTTGTGAATAAATGATTGATTGACTGATCTGATGAAGCTAAAATATATATATAACGTTCATATGGACTACACAGATGTAACGCGCCGCCTGCTGGAGAGTAATGTGGCGGCCGGCCTCAGCCGCACGTGCTACGGCGCGCTGTTGCTGCACGGTCCTGTGGCGCGGGCGGTGCTGCTGGCTGCGGACGCCGCGCCGTGCGCCGCCACCGTGTGTGTAGTGAGTATGGACTACACAGATGTCACCGTGTGTGTAGTGAGTATGGACTACACAGATGTCACCGTGTGTGTAGTGAGTATGGACTACACAGATGTCACCGTGTGTAGTGAGTATGGACTACACAGATGTCACCGTGTGTGTAGTGAGTATGGACTACACATGTCATCGTGTGCAGTGAGTATAGACTACACAGATGTCACCCTGTGTGTAGTGAGTATGGACTACACATGTCATCGTGTGCAGTGAGTATAGACTACACAGTTGTCACCCTGTGTGTAGTGAGTATGGACTACACCGATGTCACCGGTTGTGTAGTGAGTATGGACTACACAAATGTCACCGTGTGTGGAGTGAGTATGGACAACACAGATGTCACCGTGTGTGTAGTGAGTATGGACTACACAGATGTCACCGTGTGTGTAGTGAGTATGGACTACACAGATGTCACCGGTTGTGTAGTGAGTATGGACTACACAAATGTCACCGTGTGTGGAGTGAGTATGGACAACACAGATGTCACCCTGTGTGTAGTGAGTATGGACTACACAGATGTCACCCTGTGTGTAGTGAGTATGGACTACACAGATGTCACCCTGTGTGTAGTGAGTATGGACTACACAGATGTCACCCTGTGTGTAGTGAGTATGGACTACACCGATGTCACCGGTTGTGTAGTGAGTATGGACTACACAAATGTCACCGTGTGTGGAGTGAGTATGGACTACACCGATGTCACCCTGTGTGTAGTGAGTATGGACTACACCGATGTCACCGGTTGTGTAGTGAGTATGGACTACACAAATGTCACCGTGTGTGGAGTGAGTATGGACAACACAGATGTCACCGGTTGTGTAGTATTTATAGATTGGGTACCTACACAGATTTCACGCGCCATCTGCGGGACACCGCCTTAATAAGGTTACTTCCGCGTTTGTGGTGGCCCAATGGCGAGGGCTTGGATAACGAAGGACAACGTCTCAGAACCACTGTGCTGATGGTAATGTTTGTTAGTCGGTTCTCATATAATTCATGTTTACCGTTTGAATTATCTTATATGTTCCTGTACAGTGTAGTGTAGTATCTATGTGGAGAATATACAGCTACAGATGTTCCCCAGTGGTGGTACTTCGCGGGCACGACCGCGCTGACACTAGCCGCCGCCGCCTGTCTCTGCTTGCTGGTGGAGATGCCGCTCTGCTCGCTGCTCAGGAGAATATCCGACTACTCCTACCGATAACGTCCACTTACTCGTAGTTTTGGTATTTCGATGTACACAATATTGTTATCAAAATGTAGCTTTAAAACTAAAAGTAATTAGATATTGAAGGCCCATGTATAAGACGTACAAGCGCAACGCGCGACGTGTCTGTTGCTTGTGTATGTCTTCTTCAGATACGAATCTATTTATATTAATACATTATTTATATTCTAATTAGCTTAAACCAAATGATTGATTTGTTATTTGTATATCGTTATTGGGTAATTAAAATATTTTGTTCTCGAGTTTTTTTTATTTTTTATACAGTGTTTGTCCAGTTTAGTGAACCAATAAAAAAAAATGAGGTTGTTTTCGAAACGAAAATTTTGAAATGTATATCAATAACAGAACCTAAGTATATAGTGAATTTAATAAAAAAAATTTTTTTATCATAGTCTACAATAATATCACTATCGACTTTGATAAAAAAAATCTTTTTTTATTAAATTAACTATAATATACTTAGGTTCTGTTATTGATATACATTTCAAATTTTAGTTTAAAAAACGACTTGAATTTTACTCTGTATATTATTTTGCTAAGCTCAGCGTGAGTTTCGATCTCGTAGGAATATCGGGATCAAATATACTTTACAACCTAATCATCTGGTCTTTTTGAAATGAAATGATTTTTTTTTATACAAAATAGAATTCTACAAATCACTTTTTCAACGTCAACACGTATAGCTAAATACCACCGGTTTAACCTTAGTTCTGCCGTGAGAAGAACCGACGGAACAAATTCAGCGGGCCTCATGAAAAAGTATCTAATAAATATAAAAGTACATTTACATTATCATTTTATATAAGAGTTACAATCAATTACAATAATTATTTTACAAAACCAGCCTGGGAGGAAGGTAGGTACTCTTCCCAGGGTGTTGTGTCTGACATTTAATATGTCACTTTATAATATCCGTTATCAAACAAACGTTTTTAACAACTTTTTTAAATTTAACTGAAAGTTTTTGTACGCTTTCTGGGATTCCATTGTAAAGCCGCATACATTGCCTCTGAAAGGAATTTCTTACTTTGCTAAGTCTAAAAAGTGGTAGGTAGGTACATCTAGTTTGTGCCCATTTCTCCTATCATGTTTATCACTTTTCGTACTGAATTCGCTAATGTTTTTTCGTACATACAAAACGTTATATAAAATGTATTGAGAGTAATCCAAGCCATCAATTATACCAATTGGCAATTTCCTTTTTATCTCTAAGTAATGTAGTAAAGGTTAGTTTGTATATTGCACGAATAGCTCGCTTCTGCAGAACGAAAATAATATTTATGTCGGCAGCGTTTCCCCATAACAGTATGCCATAAGACTGCTGTGAAGTAGCGAAAGTAAACTAAT